>JASDQU010032803.1:5413-21905 GCA_032191745.1 Picea mariana | reverse complement strand
TATATATATATTTGAAGATAGTCATTAATGCTTTGAAGTACTAACCCACTGCAGCACATATTCTAGTTTATTTGTCTTGTCTCGCAAACAGGTGCCATCCAGTGGAAGACATTCTTCTTGACTATCTCGTCTTTGGCAGTAATCTGTGAAAGGGAATCTCTCACTTTGCTCCTTTACTCCTTTAGCCCTTCATTAACCCAGATTGCTTAGGGACGTCTCCCTTGGACTAGCCATCCTAAATAGAAAGAGCTCCCCATCGAGGTGACAGTGGGTGGGGAAGCTCCTGTTACGCCAGTTTCAATCCTTGACTCAAGCTGCCTAAACCTTTCCTACAAACCGTGCGATAACAGTTGGCATCACAACAACATCAGCACGAAGCTGGAAATCTTCAGCACTAGGTTAGCATCACAACAACATCAGCACGAAGCTAGAAATCTTCATCACTAGGCTGGCATCACAATAACATCAGCACGAAGCTGGAAATCTTCAGCACTAGGCTGGCATCAACACTATTCCCCCTTTCGAGGGAGGTCCTTTCGGACTACACCAAGCTTATCTCGAAAGAGCTCAAACTTTACACGAGATAGAGGCTTGGTCAACACATCAACAACCTATTCATCCGTGCTAACATACTGGAGCTTTATGGCTCCTCTCTGCACCATATCCCAGATTTAATGATATCAGATCTCTATGTGTTTTGACTTGTCATGGAACACATGGTTCTCTGTCATCTTTATGCAACTCTGGTTATCACATAGGATCACGGTTGCTTCCATCTCCAGATCGCATAGATCTGTCAACAACTTCTGAAGCCATATGGCTTCACAACTAGCAGAACACGCAGCAATGTATTCTGCTTCTGTCGTGCTAAGAGAAATGCTTGATTGTTTCCTACTCTGCCATGAGATCACGGCTGACCCCAAACTGAAACGACATCCTGAAGTGCTCTTTATCTCAAAGATACTTACAGCCCAATCTGAATCGATATAACCACTCAGTCTTAAGTCATGATCTCCATTATAACTGAGACCGCAATCTAATGTACCCTTAAGGTACCTCATCACATGTTTTGTAGCAACCAGGTGAACACATCTGGGCTCTACCAAAAATTGACTCATTGTGTTCACAGGAAAACATATATCTGGCCTGGTGTTCGTCAGATACATCAACGATCCAATGATCTGTCTATACAGCGTAGCATCAATCAATTCTGACGAAGTGTCAACGAGGAGCTTCAACTTTGTTTCAATGGGTGTATCCATGGACTTGCACTCCAACATATCAAATCTCTTTAGTATTTCAACTCCATACTTCCCTTGGTTAAGGAAGATCTTCTCTGGGCTCTGCCAGACCTCAAGACCTAAGAAATAGTGCATTAGGCCAAGGTCTTTCATCTCAAATTCTATAGAGAGCTTCTTCTTACACTCAGTGATGAGCTTTTCTTCTCCAATTAAGAATAAGTCATCCACATACAGCAACAATATAACAGGATCATCATTCATAACCTTTAAGTAAAGGTTAGGATCAGCTTTACTCTTGGTAAAGCCCAAGCTCGTCAGGAAATTGTCAATCCTTCCATACCAAGCTCTAGGAGCTTGCTTCAATCCGTATAGAGCCTTCTTCAACTTGCAGACATGAGTCTTCCTATCTTCAACTTCAAACCCTTAAGGTTGTTCTCTATACACATCTTCTTCAATGACACCATTCAAGAAAGTTGTTTTCACGTCCATCTGGTGTAACTTCCACTTCATCTTAGCTGCAAAAGCTATGATGGTTCTGATTGAAGTGTATCTGGCTACAAGAGCAAATGTATCTTCATAGTCAATGCATTCCTTTTGAGAAAAGCCACGAGCAACAAACCTTGCTTTATATTTCTCAATACTTCCATCAGCAACATGTTTTATTTTGAACAACCATTTGAAAGATACCACATCCTTGCTCTTCGGTCTGGGAACTATTTCCCATACATCATTCTTTATATGGATTGGTATTCTTCTGTCATGGAAACTGCCCATTCTTTCTTCTGAATAGCTTCTTCAAAGCAAGTAGGCTCCTTCTTTAAGAGATCACACATCAAGGCCATATAACTGGAGAATGGCTTGGGTTTCTTCACTTGTCTCATGGTTCCTTCGAGGGCACCATACTTCTTTACATCTTGAATAAGTTCCCTTGCCCAGGCTGGCTTTCGCTTGTGGGAGATCGTCATCTAGGGAGGTTCTTGAGATTCTATTATGTCATAATCTTCTAGAATCTCCTCATCAGGGGAAGTTATGACTTCCCTCACTGGTTCGGCAACTCTGCGAGCCACAAGTTCTTCTTCATATACTTCTTCAAGCTGGCATCTTCTTGATTTCTTGAGTGTTGCATCTTCATCAAAGGTTACATCCCTGTTGATCTCAATATGATGGTAACCTGGTATATAAACTCTAAAGGCTTTGGAGATCTCACAGTATCCAACAATTATTCCCTTCTTTCCTGAAGGGTCCAGCTTGGTTCTCTTTTCTTTTGGATTGTGTACAAATACTGGGCAACCAAATATTTTGAGATGGATTACTTCTGGCTTCTTTCCGAAGAACATCTCTTCAGGGGTCTTGAACCCAAGTGCACTATGGGACAATTTGTTTTGTACATATACTGTTGTTTTTGCTACTTCTACCCATCAGTGCATTGGAAGATCTTGATCATGGATCATGGTCTTCACTGCTTCCATTATAGTTATGTTATTTCTTTCTGCTACACCATTTTGTTGAGTATTGTAGGGAGTGGTGAGCTCCCTCTTGATCCTGGCATCTTTGCAAAAGTTTGCAAACTCTTTTGAGGTGTATTCTCCTCCATTATCTGACCTGAGTATCTTGATCTTTCTTTCAGAAAGATTCTCTATCAAGGCTTTGAATTTCTTGAATTTACTAAACACTTCATCTTTTGATTTCAAAAAGTAAACCTAGGTTTTGCGAGAATAGTTATCAATAAAAGACACATAGTATGCATACCCATTGATGGAGGTTGATGGCATTGGGCCACATACATCTGAGTGAATGAACTCTAGGACTCCTTCTGCTTTACTGTCTCTCTTCGGGAAAGGGTTCTTGATGTTTTTTCCTTGTGCACATCCATTGCACACAACTTCGTGGTCAACCTTGAATTCTAGTAGACCTGTGACTACCTTGCTTACATATGGTAATGCCTTTTAGTTGATGTGAGCTAATCTTCTATGCCAAAGTTCACATGGATTCTCAATGGAATGGGTCAAGGCTGCTTTTGAGTGACCCTTTAGCTTATACAAGCCACCTTCTTTTGTTCCAATAACAATTGTTTCTTCCATGGTTTTTCCTTTGGGCCACATAAGAACTTCTCCGTCTATGAAGGCAACTCTGAAGCCTTTCTTCTCTAAAGCTGAGATAGAAAGTAAGTTCTTTGTCAAACCCGGTACATATAGTACATCCTTCATCTTCATTGGCATCCCTGAATCAAGTTGTAATTTGATTCTCCTACTCCTTTGATAGGGTATTGATAATCATCTCCAAGTGTAACTTTCTGGGGAAACTTCTTTTCTGTAAGGCAAGAGAGAATGTCTCTTTGACCTATCATGTGCTTGGAAGCACCATTGTCTATGAGCCAAGTGTCCTCACCAAGTGACACCGATCCTAAGAAGGCAGAGATTAAGACATAGTCTTCAATCTGTTCTTTTATCATCTTTGTGGGTGGCTCCTCATATTCAATTGTATGGGCATGGTGCCTCTTGTTTCTCTTCTTGTATTCTTCTCACCTAGTTGGATAATACTTAGCAATATGTCCCATCTTGTCACAAGGGTAACATTGGTAGGAAGAGAAATCTTTTTCTCTTCTTTGACCTTTCTGAAACTTCTGGAATCTCCTTGGAGGGTGAGATTCTTTATATATCAATTTGTTTTGGGGGTGAGACTTCTTATGAGTTTCTTTCTGGAAGTAAGACTTCCTTCTTCCTCCTATAGTATGAGTAGCTAGGGCTTGATCTTCATCTCTTGATAGTAATGCTTCTCGATTAGCTACTCTTGCTTCTTCTTGAACACATTCTTCCCAAAGACTGTCAAAGTGTAGTGTCTCCTTTCTGGCACAAATGGTTTGGATGAATGCATCCCAAGGTCTTGTGAGACCATTAAGGGATGTCATTATAAGTTCGTCTTCATCTATATTATGCTTCTAGTTGTTCTTTGAAATGTGATATTCTAGAGAAATATTCCTGAATTGTTTCTCCTTTCTGCATCCTTGTACTTTTGAGTTGAGTTCTTACATTCATCTTCTGATTGATGTTCATTCCTTCATAGAAGTTGGTTAGGGCATCAAACATTTCTTTTGTAGTCTTCTTTGAAGCCACTTGAGGAATCAAGTGATCTTTAATAGAATCTGCAATGATTCTCTTGGCCCTAACTATGTTCTTTTGGTGTTTTTCTTTAGCTGCAGCATCGACAGGTTCTAGTACATCTTTAATGAATCTTGCTAGGTCATTCTCTTCAAGAATGAGTGCAATCCTACACTTCCAGGCACGGAAGTTTTCCACACCTTCTAGCTTGTCAACAAGCTTAGTGCTTGCAGACATCTTTACCTGGAGCTAGGAAAATGACCAAAAATTGAAAATGCTCATAATTTAATTTTGAACTTACCAGGAGGTGCGCTTGGTTGAGGCGAGTAGCCTAGTGCAGTTAGATTTCAGAAAATCCAAATTTTTCCCCTTCAAAATTGACCAGCGGAATTCTGGACTGGTACTTCTGGTACTAGTTCTAGTTTCCTGGTTTTCTGGTACCGGTGAAAACTAGGGTTTCACTTTTCAAGAGTTCTATCCATTGAAAAGATGCGCTAAAGCTGCCAAAGAGTTCCTTAGGCTAGGGCGCACTTCCTTGATGAGTTTTAAGCTGAAATTCCTCTTCAATAAAAAGCCCTAATTTTCTTATATGGCAACAGTGACGTTTTTCTTTATCTAGTGAAAGATGCTCTCTTCAGCTTAGCTCTGATACCATGTTAAGGTTTAAGCTATTATTAGGTTTCTTCTCAATTTACTAGATAACCATAGCATAGATAGGATCACTGAGAGAAACACAATCACAAGATACACAACATTTATCCTGGGAAACCCTCATGGGGGAGAAAACCCAACAAAAACTTCCTTAATATAGATAGCCAATACAATGCCAATACCATAAACCAAACACTAGAGAATATCCTCTACTAAGCAATGCGCCTCTCTCTCTTCCTTCTTCTTCAACTGCAACTACCAAAATTGCTCTCTGGATGATCGAATGAGTGAGTGAACAAATGAGGCGTTGGCTTCCTTTATTTATACAAACTGGCAGGTGCTGAAAAGGTGTCTCTTCATTGGGTAGGGCCGACTTGTCTTCTAAGTGGTTAAAACCACTTTAAATTGCCTGGGGGCCGACTTCTCAATTTGCATAATATATTTAGGGTTTTGCCAATCCGCAAAAGGGGATTTGGTCAATTACAATGCCCAACATGATCAATCCACAAAAGGGAATTGATCTAATGAATAATAAATCAATAATAAATAGAATACTCTTTGCAGTTACAATATTTCAACAGATTTTTCGTGAGGATTCCAAATATGCGATAAGAATTGACATGCGAGCCCTGGTGCTCCACCTACTAAAAATAGAAATGTTGATAAGTCATCCCAGAAAAGGTCCAAAGGACTCAGAATGTCTCAAGGATCAATACTGCACGCTCAGAATCTTGATCTGAGGCCCAGAACTCAACTTGCTAAAAACAGAAAGTACCTACATGATCCTCGGAAAAAATGACAGCGGGCTCAGTACCATGCAAGGACCAACCATATATGCTCAAAACTGTCAAATGAGTCTCAGATCATTGTCTTCTAAAAAGTAGGGTCACCTTCTATAAATGGAAATATCCATTAAATCCCTGTGAAACTATGCTAGCTCTATCTCTGAAGCAAAAACAACCACTAACCAATCTTGCACCTGTCTCTGATGGGAACCAACCTCTGGCTAAAACAAGTGTTAACTCTGGGAAAATCTCTCAATGCCAACCCAAATTGTGTATGTTGGCTCTTAACCCTCTGGATCTCCAAGGGTGAAAATCCAGGGGTTAACAAGACCTCAACTGTAATTTTTTGTTTTGGAAGTCCAAATGACCAAATTTTCTTCTGATTTTTGGTCGAAAAAATAAGGACAGGCTACATCTTGTTGTTGTCAAAACTTCACTCCAACTGGACGCTGAATGGTAGAGTTACAACAAAAAAGTGTTTTCCTCTATTTTGCCAAGTTTGGGGAGTAAACAAATGAATCCTTAGTTGATTTTTGGTGAGCACCTACAAATTTCTATCAACTCACTACAGTCCAAATTTCATCCAATTTCGACTTCATAAAACCACGATATGACCAAAATACTATTGATTATTCCTCCATAGTTTTTGAGATAGAATTTTACCCTAAAATTGGTCATGCACCTTCAAATATATGTTACGAACACCCACGTATAATTTCATATCTAGAACTCATATGAAGGTTTTATTTTAATGATCCATTTCCAATCATACCTCCCCAACTAGAAGGCTTTTGGTCCCCAAAAGCTTATTGGTGTAGTGTTGAAATAAAGAGGTGGCAGATCTACAATGAATTCTCCAACAAACCCTAATCCAATCCAATAAGAAAAAAGCATAAATACAACAATACTTCAAAAGAGTGCACTATAGATAAGAATCCAAACAACTTGAATTAATGAATTACAAATGAGTTGAGTGGTTTATTTATATCACTCAAGTAGGGTTTAGGCACTAGCCCCAAGAAGTGACTAGCTGAGTGTTAGCCCAAATACACTAAAATACAATTAAGTGTAAAAAATGGGTTACTACCCAAAAGTCGGCCCATTAAGGGCCTCAATACCCCAGTAGTGTGGTGGCATGTGGCTTCTAGTGAAGATTAGTCGTAAAATATCAACACCCCTATACACTAAACAAGGGGCCACAGAGACGACATTGAATCCATATATCATCATAACATCCCCACATAATGTTGAGTTGGGGTCATTAGAAGCCATACTACTCACGAAAAAAGCCTTCACAATCTATATTGGAACTCATTGTGCTTAAAAGGGTCTTCAGAGGCACAAACTCATATTTGTCAAGTAGAGGAGGGACAACTAAAATAAGGGCCCACAATGGGGGCAACTTTGATAATTGAGAAGGCCAGGCAAGAAAGTCAACAACATTAGTAAGAGTAGCAATATCCCACTTAGGCAAAGATGGAAAGAATGTAGTATGATCATCATCATCATCCAACAACAACACATCCAAGTAGAAGATGTCATCACTAAACTTGATATCACCGAAAGGAGAGGGATCACTATCTACAAAGGGCTTATCATTATGTTGTGCATATAGAGGAAGCTCATCACTAAGTTGCTCATCTAGAGAGGACCCATCTCTAGTACTCATTTGAAGAGGGTTCATCATTGGACTGCATATCCTCATCAAAAGTGGGAGGGATAGAAGAAGCCTCAAGAAAAGGAGAGGAACCTAATGAACAACTAGTACCATAAGCCCCCAAAGACTGGCCAAAAAGTGCAGAATAAGAGCTCGAAGAAGTACCCATGGGTGGATCAAGATAATTGATGAGGATGTGGAAAGATCCACTACAACCAACTGAGATTCATCAACAAGTAAGTCGGCTTAAGAAGAAGAGGCATATTCCATGTAGGCGAGCTAACAATCATCATTGGAATCATCACTCGAAATTAGTGATGGAAGAGTTACTGGCAGACCATGAGGAAAAGGCTCATCAAAGATAGCCTCATGATGCTCAATGACACAATGAGTGGCGAGTCATAGAAACAACACCCCAAAAAATACCCACTATAGCCAAATATGGTCTAGCTGGGAGTGTACTAGACAAATGATATATCACACCTTCCATTAGGCAAGAGGACCCATGCACCTAAACCAAAAATCCTGAAAAGAGAAATAGAGGACCTTCGCCCATGAAAATGCTCATAAAGAGTCATACTAGAAATTGCACGAGTAGGCGAGCGATTGATGATAAATGCCGCACAAATAATTGATTCTCCTCAAAAATGAAGTTTCATACTATGAGATGAAGCATACAACAAGCCATTTCCATGATAGCCTTATTCTTTCACTCAACCACACCATTATGCTGAGTATAGGGAACAGTTTGTTGCTAAGAGATGCCATGAGAGTTGAGAAACTATCAAAGAGCATAACCAATATATTCACCTTCCCCATCAAACTGGAGACACTTGATCTTCTGCTTACATTGAGCTTCAACAAGAGTTTTGAATCTCCGAAATTTTCCAAACACCTCAGTCTTGGATTTAATGGTGTAGACCCATAAAAACCAAGAATAATTGTCAATAAAAGTAAGTAATTGGCTACCCCAAAAGTAGAAGTGGCCATGGGACCACAAATCTCACTATGTATTAACTCAAGGGGCTTAGAGGCCCGCCTTGAGTTGTCCTTTGGAAAAGACTCTCAATGGTGCTTATCCATCACACATCCCTGACAAATACCACTAGGAGGGTTGATCTATGAGAGAAACACAGCTAGGCGAAGACAATTCATGTGCCTCAAGTATCCATAAGTGGTGTGCCTAAACGAAAGTGCCATAGCTTACAACTTATTCGAAGTAGGAGGTGTAGAAGACTTCCCCAGCTTTTCGATACCTTCAAATTGATCACAATATATGGAAGCAACAACATTGAACTTGTAATTTATGTCTTTAACAACCCATCTATCTGGCCAAAATTCGACCTTTTTATTGATGTGAGTAATGTAGTAAATAGAGATAAGTTTTGGTCCCACTCTAAGAACGTGGAGAACATCTTTGTATTGAGCATTATTAATTTGAATGGTATTGTTATCACACAATCTTGCACCCTAGTGCAAAGCCTTCATAGAGTACAAAATAAGTGGAACATTAGAAGATGTTACCACTGTCACCTAAGCAACAACGTCCCTCGTTTTAATGAAGGATAAATCCAATACAACGGACGCTTCCCTAGTAGCTTCAAAGAATCCTAAGGCAAGACACAATCAAATCTAAGGCCTCTAAGGCCTCATTAGCTACTGAATTTACCTCCATTGGAATATAACAAGCAAGGTGACGATAAGGTGGTTGCTAAAGGTAGATTTCAGATTTTAGTGGATGTGGATCTAGGGATGTTTAAAAGGTTTATCAAGCCAATATTTAGTGCGAAGTGATCCACAAACACTACAAATCAAGAAAATACTATTGGTTGTTGCAAATTTGTGTAAAAAATGATAAATTACAGCCGTAAAACAAGTTATTACCATAGCAAATTTGTAGCCCTTGAAACAAAATTCAAATAATAAACAAGTAAAACTAGGGCTTAACTAACGGATAAAATTAGGGTTTAGAAAACTAGCAAATTCTGAAATATTAAATACATATAACAGCCAAAGGAACTAAGACGTCCAGACTTAATTAGACTGTAATAAAAATCAGCAATACAATTTAGGGTTTTAAAATGATTTTTAAGTCAAATATGTGCACGAATACCAAAACATCTTGGACTTTCAAGGGCTGAAATGTATATATGTTGTTACAAAACCCTAGCTTTACCCTAAAACATAAAATAAAAAGAGAAATTTAGGTTTACGATTGACTAAAGAGAGAAGACTAGTGCCTACTATATTTTTTTTGGGCATATAGGGTTAATTAAGGACACCCATGAGGAGATGCAGGTAGATCTAGGGTGATATCTAGGGTAGTCCACTACAAACACTAGTAGATCTTCCTAGTGCCTTACAAAACTTCAAGAAAATTCAAGTGAAGATACTCCACTAGTAACCTTCCAAGGGCTTTGAAAAGAGGGATTTGTTCAAGAAAAATATGAAGAGAATGCACAACCGCCACTAGAGAAGCACTATTTCACTTATAATTACACATAAACAAAATCCACAAGATAAAGCGAGACCACTTACTCAAGAAATCTTTCAATCATCAAAACCCTAGCAATGAGCATACATAAAGAAGTAAAGCCATCCACAAGACAATCTCCACAAGAAGTCACTCGAACTATCCATCCATAGTGATTTTAGACAAGAGAAATAGTAGACAAGTAGTAGTAGTTCTCCACAAGTAACAATGAGTTACCAATGAGAGGTGCTTCCATAACACCCCGTTTTTAATCCCCTAATTAATTGTAATAAATCATGATTATTGATGGTCTGATCTCAGCATAGAGACATTATTACTGTGCCATGATAATTGATACATTGCAAATGAATTATTTGCTTAATAAAGAAAACCAACCAACTGACTATAGGGTGGACCACTAGTATTGGCCATGATACCACAAGACGGAATAGTGAAGGGGCATAAAGAGGGTTCATCATACTAGAGAGCCAAACCACCTTGCTGAACTATTTTGGGAATAATCAATTAATTCCCTTTTTCCTACTTTCAAAGGAAATCAGTTAATGAGAGGGGGTTGGTAGTTGAACAACCAACCACTCACAATGAATGGAAGTATGGAGGAATGTCAACCAAGGGTGCAGCAAGTACCCATCTCAATTACCAAGATTGAACCACAACTTCCTTCTAATAGAAGGAACAGGAGAACAGATCAAGAACCTTCTCAGGGGGGAGAAGAGAGAGGGAAAACCCACAGGTGCGCAGAGTTGACAGAGAAGAAGGAAGAGAGAGCAGAGGAATGTGTAGAGAATACATGAGCATAGCACAGAGATAGAGCATGAGAATTTGTGTGACTAGGCAAAGAACCCTAAAAGCAACTCGAGCTAAGAGGGTTGCGAGCTTGATACATGCAAAGTAGAGGAAAGGACTCCCTTGTGCTTGTTATCCCCCACTTTCAGGAATAACTCGGAGATCATGTCTCGAGGCCCACAAGTCCTAGACATGGAGTACCGAGAGCAGGATTGACTTTAGCATGGCCCTGGAGGGCCCACATTTTCTTTCTTCCAGCATCTTTGTCATGTCAGCAGCGACAGCATCCATCACCATCGGCTTGGTCCTGTGTCAGAGAAGGTTCTTGCTCCATGAGGTAATTAGTCCAGGTATCATGGTATGTGTCACTTTGATCATCAAAACCATTGAATATCTGCATTTGATTCCTTTTATTTCTAACAATTGCTTGCATCTTACTCTTGCCCATTTGACCATGTGTTGAGGGATTGAAAAGGTGCCCTAGCAAGCCTGTGTCGATAGGTTTTGGTTTGCCACTTTGGGGAATTTCTGAAAATCCATCGTCCGCTCCCATCATAACACCCCTTTTCCATCTTGTTTCCCGCTCACCTATCCCACTCCACTTGTCCAGACATTGGGTTGACCTATTTTCAGGATTGCACCTTATCTCGTGGGAAGAAGTGGCTAAAGGCCCATAAGGTAAAAGCAAGCTGGTAAAAGATAAAAGCATAAAAATGAAACCTCGAGATGCTTCGCCCAAGGATCCCCGAGAAAGCAATAAAAAGCTTCTCAGCAAGACAAGAGGGACCCGGAAAAAATAATAAAGCAAGGCCTAACCAGAGGATAGGGAGTCTCATCACCAGCCAGCCTATTAGGTCCATGGGTATCTAACAGTATGACATTGCCATTAGCTGGTCACCACGCCAGGGCAGTGACTCTTGGTTGCATGGCCAAGGGAAAGGGGGTCTCATCACGAGCCAACCCTCTCATTTCTATGAAAATACTTGTGGGTAACGCTATCACCACTGGTCACCACGCCAGGGCAGTGTCCCCTAATTAGCTCTTAAACAAAAAAGAAATATAAGATGAAAGAATAAAAGGAAAGAATGGGCTTGGAAAAAATGCATCCATGACAGGTACAGCTCGCCTTCTACAAAGGCACCCACAGATGACATTTTTGCATCCTTGGCCCTCACTGCACCCACATGTTTGGACATCCCCTGACCACATCACCCACCTACATGGCTTGGATGAAGTTTTCTTGCAGGAACTTTCCATCTTCTATGGACACTAGCCCAATAGGACTTTTTGTCCTTTTCTCCAGACTTGTATTGTAGGCTTGTGTAACGTCCTTGAGTTGTTGACTGATGTACTAGGGATTTTATGTATATGTTTAATAATATTGATGATGAGATGCGATTGACATTGCTATGATCCCTGTGACTGATGAGCCCATGGAGGGCGTAGCTTTTGATGTGCAGGACCTTTCCCAATGGACAGGTACCATTGGGATCGGTATACATGGGGAGATGATCAGTTCGGACCTCCATGGGGCTGAAGAGCCCACCAGGTGGATGTTGAGACCCCATCAAGGGGTAGAGACAGGATGGAGATAGATCAAGGGCTTTGCACCGGAGAAGAAGAGGACGTTCCACCAGAGGCACCTCGACACAGCTTGGCCTAGGGGGGTTGAGACCTTTTCAGTGAAACGTTGGCCTTGGAAGGCCTGGGACATCACCCTTGATGACCATGACGTCATCCAGCCTATTGAACATCTTGGGAGGCAGACTGAGCAGCAGTGGCACGTGTGGCAAGTTGGAGAAGCCCAAGGAGGGCTAACGTTTCGCTCCGGGATGCTTCATTTGCCCTAAAAAGGGGCTAACGTCTCCCTTAGAGGAGCTTTTTATCTCTTTTCAGCTCAATTAGGGTTTTAATTTAACATTTTAATGTAAAAACAGTATGATTTTGGTATTTTTACCTTGTCGGCCTTTTACATGACCTAAAATGTAAAATTATGTCATGGTATTGTATAAATGAGGGATTTTTACTCTCATTTTTGGATCACAAATCATTCACTCCATAAGGAGGTCTGAAATTTGCGCCCTCTCTTCGGTATTTGGCTATTTTGGTGAGGYGCACTTGTTGAAGGAAGACATTTTTGGCATATCTTGGCTTTTCTCTTGGTGGAAGGTGTTACAACAAGGGTTTGCATGTTATTTCTTGCTGATATGTGAGTGTTTTTTCTGCAAAACTTCTTAAATGAATGGTTGTAGCCTTATTTTCTTGCATATGTTTATAATTTGTTGAATAGAACCCTAGGTGACAAGCACACAAGTAGGTCCTTGTCTCATGTCCCCATTAAGAGAAATGTTCAGCCATTGAAGAAGGAAGAGAGAGCCTAGTCGTTGCTACAGTCTCTTCCCTTCTTCTTTTGTTGCTAGTCGTACTATCTAGAAGCCAAGAAGAGAGAGACGTTCTGAGCCTAGGTCTACTACACTTAGGGTCGTACTTTTTCTAGGGTTTGCTGAAAGGCCTTGCTGTAGCAACACCTTGTCTCATCAAACCCTCCAGTTTTGGTTATATGCTTTATTCTTGAGCTGGCCGTTTTGCCAGTTGAGTTAAGGAAGGAGGAGAGAGCACAAGGCCTTGTTGTAGAAACACCGAAGTGAGCCTCTCTCCCCTAGGGTTTTGATTTTGAAGCCTTGCCTTAGCAACACCTCAAAACTTCTCCCTCTAGTCCTTAGTCTTTGTCTCCTTCAACTCTTGCGTCCTTCATTATTGACTCCATTTAACCCCAAGGCACTGATCCTAAGACCTCATGCGTTGAAGTGGACTTGATCCAAAATCTCTCAAAACCTTGAATTGAAACCCTAACTTCACTAACCCTCGCCTAAGCTAACCTGCTAACCCTAAGTGTTGTCGTCATCCTTAGCTATTTACATCATTTGCGCAGCAAGGTTTTGTTTTATGAGCAAATTGAATGGTGATTTAGGCATAAATTGAATGAAGCATTGATCTACTACATTGAATGCCATATCATTTCAGTAATTATTGATGAAGTGACGTAGTTCTCATTGCTATTTATAAACATTGACTTCGTCAATATTTATTGCTAAATTGCTTATATGTTTATCAAATAGACATTAATTTATATGAAGTACTAACCCATTGAACTGGCTTGCATATATCAGTTTGTTGTTGCTTTGTTCCAGGCAGGTGCATTTCTTTGGGGATTTTACTTCATCATTGGTTGTTTAGGCTGGGAATATCTGATTGGTGGTGACTTGTGAGGGGGGAAACTTATCCTTGTCTTATTATCCTTAAGCCTCCTCAAAACCCCAGGTCACCGGGGACGTCTCCCCTGGGCCTCACCTCCCTAAAGAGAAAGAACCATCCCATTGTGGTGACATTGGGTGGGATTGGTTCCTGTTACACCAGTTTGGCCTCCAAACCTAAAGCCTTTATCCCTTCTACAAATTGTGCGATAACATTTTGGCGCCGTTGTCGGGGAACACTGAGTCAATTCTCCTCAAGACGACACTTTTCGGTAAGCCTTACCTCAGAGAGTCTTATTCTTACAAGCTCACCTGGCGACTCCACTTAGGGTGTTTTCCCTTATCCTTTGATAGTTTCAGGCAAATTATTTGGCAAATCCACTAATACTTTCCAGGGTGCCACCTTATTCTCAAATCTATGATATTTCCAAGTTATGGGATCATGGCACGCTGGGAACAAATGTATCCGAGTATTGATTTCAGAAGTTTTCAAGGATACCCAAATTACTTTGATACAAAATGGCTAAACAACTCTCCAACATTTTTGGGCCTCCGAACTCCTCACATCGTAAAATTTTCGGAGTATTTGAGAAAAATAGAGTTGGGAGGAGAGGATGCTCTTATAAAATTATTCTTACTCACTCTGCCCTCCTACTTACAAGATTGGTTTAAAGGTTGTTGCAAAGACAGGGATATATCATCTTTCATACACCTCATCGGTAGGTTTATAAACTTTACCAGGCCACATTGCCAAACGTACGAAGATGTCCTTCAAAATCTCATGGTAGCCTTAGATGACAAAGGATTCACCACTGAGATTGTAGAAGATCTCAGGAAAGTGTATCATGATCAATACCAAGAATCCTCTGATCTAAAAGACGAGATTTATAAAGAACTTTGCCAACCCCTTGAAGAGGAGCAAGATCTCTCCCATAATTCAATAGAATGCAGTGAAGATATAACTCGAGAAGTGAATTATGAGGATGAAGCACCAGTAACCGCTCCTCCATCCGACGAAGCTCTCCAAGATCCTATTCATCATGCAAAAAATGAAGAGAATGAGGTAAGTTACTTTCCTTTCGAAATTTTTGATGATACCTTATTCTATGACTCAAACAATAAAGAAGAAATGGAGCCTTTGGACAAAATAGAAAATATAGAGGTAGGTCTTCCATTTGATGAAGACATCCGAGTACTTGAAGCTCCTGCACAGGAAGAAGTGAGCAAGGTGAGTTACTTCCCTTTCCAAATTTTTAATGATTCTCTATCTTATGATGTGGAAAGTGAAGAAGTTTTAAACCCTTCATGTTATAATGAAAATGATGGCTTTGTTGATAATATTAATGAGTTCATACACGTCGGGAAACGTAAATGGGATGTGATTGGATATGATGGGGATCCCATTTACGACATTGTGGGTCATTTTCAAAAGTTGCATTTGCCTGAAGTTAATAAGAAGTTTAGCATTTGGCAACAACAACATGACATGATTATTCATACACCCAAGGATGACTTGATACTATGCTCTCCTAATAATTTTCGGTCACACCTAAGGACTTTGATGATTGTTTTTCTGAGCACTTGGATTTATCCTATGAAGAAAATTATCAACCATCATTATGCTCAGATCTTGATAGAAATGAGGAAGTTACCTCCCTAAAGCAGGATACTTGTGATAAGATTTTCCACCGCCCTTTGATCACTTTACCTCACTATGTCACTGAAGGTATGGTTTGGAAACATGTCCCTTATCCCAAGTCTCCTGTAAGACAAAACCTCATTCTGGATTTTAGGGGAAAGTTGAGTACCTCAAGAAGAAGCTTATTATCACAGTTTTCCAGCCTTCCCTTGAGAAATGGTCAGTCGTCCTTTCAGTTTTTGCTAATCCCTTCTTAGGCCTTGAGTTGTGAAAACATCCAAGGTTTCCAGCGTTCAGATTCCTCGAGTCGGTCTTTTAAACCTTTGACTTTTCATGATCCATTTATGAGATGGATTGAGCACTCTCCTGAGGGGCTGTCTTGGCATCATTTTATCCCTCCCACCCGCCTCCATGAGTTAGACTTTGTGATCTTGAATGATATGATATATATTCTAACCCATGACATTTTTGTGCTTGATTTATCACTATTTTGGTTTATGATGAAGCACAAAGACAGGTATTGTGGGACGTTGTTGGATTGGCTTCACTGGTTGTTTGACTACACCCAACATCTAGCCAACAGGTAAGTACAGGTAAGTGTTTTGCTTTACATTGGCATTTATGATTGCATTATTCCAGTTTTGTTTATTAGACCTATGTATGTTGGGGTGGCATTACCACCCCAATTTTGTTACTGATACTTCTATTGAGATCGAGCAGGTCAGCAGGTTATGCCAGAGATGCTGAGTTTCTCATGCGCTCTACGGTGAGCACATGTCCCCGAGTTGGAGCCAGATGTTATCCCCCACTTTCAGGGATAACTAGGAGATCATGTCTCGAGGCCCACAGGTCCTAGACATGGAGTACCGAGAGCAGGATTGACTTTA
>JASDQU010032799.1:0-22022 GCA_032191745.1 Picea mariana | reverse complement strand
TTGTGATTGGTTTGTGTTGTTGTGATTGGACGACGCAAGAGCATCGTAGCAGAGCGAGGATCAACAGAGATAAGGAAAGCGTTTACAAGTAAGTATATCATTCTTCCTCTTTTGTCCATTCAACACTCTAAAACTAGGGAAAGAGTAGTATTCTGTCACGGTTTGTTCCAGATCCAGGTGGATCTGTGGAGATTGGTCTGTGTCCGCACTCACGAATTTATCCTTGAACAGGTAGGCTCTTGGACCCCCAATATTGAGCTCTTCTTACAACTTGAAAACTTGAAAGAAATGGTGAAAGAATCCCAAGCTAACCCACTCAAAAGGTGATGTGGATTGCCCAAATGGAATGGTGCTAGTATGCTCTTGACGAGAAAAGAGGTTTCCCCAAGAGAATAACAATAGCATAACCTTGCAAATGAATTCCTTGAAAATGTAGTGCACCCATGGCCTTGTTTTATAGAACCACTTTGAGGTATCATGCAACCAGATTTTAGTGTGAAAAGGGGTTTTTTAGGGCACCTTTAAGTCTTTGACCAGCCACCCAGCCAGATCCAGCCGAGATTTGGATGTCAAATCGACTTGGAAGCTTAACCAGAAGTGGGTGGGAGGCCGACCAACATCATAAATGCGTCATTCTCAGGTTTGCACATCTTTTAGTGTCCACAGTCGTGCATCATGTGTATGTGCACTTTTCCTTCATTTCTTGATGGTGCATGTGTGCATGCACCCTATATAGTCATAGCACATCCTGATTTTATAACTAGTTGTATAGTTTTGGAACTTTTGGAAATGCTTTTTTTGGTAATTTTGGTCCATGGGTGAACTCATAGCTGTTTGAAGATGTTGGATTCCTGTAACCATTTGTGGATGAAATTTCAGTGATAACATGTATCTAAGTGGATTTCCACCTTCCATTGGTGACAAGATTCAGTATGATGATCCAAAAACTATGGAAGAAACGATAAAGAGAGATAAATGTTTATATGAACAACAAAAAGAAAATCCTACCTTCCAAAAGGCTTGGGAAGACAAGAAGAAGTTTAAGAAAGAGCAAAGGCAGAAAGGAACTAAGTCATCATTTTTCAGAAACAGTCCTTAGGGACAACCATCTTTTAGAGAACCCAAAAAGGCTGAAATGGGTGGAAAAATTCCAAGACAGACACCTATGGAGTATTGGGGTTGTAAATAAAACCATAGGTACAAAGATTTCCCCCACATAAATGATAAAGAGAGATCCGTCCACAATGTTCAGTAGGTTGAAAAAGTGGAGGACATGGGCAGTAGAATGACAAGGATCTATGCGGCCCTGGACAACAAGCAAGTTGAATTTTAGTCGCGCATGATTGAAGTGGAAGGTATGATTAACAATCGACCATTTATTATTTTAATAGATTCAGGGGCTAGCCATAGTTATATAGACCCTAGAGTGGTGGAAATTTTTCATTTATCAAGAAGCAAACATGAAAATTATTGGTTAGTGTAGTTGGCTACATAAACCAAGAGGAAAGTCATTGAGTTGGTTAAGTCCTATCCTATGGACTTGAATGGACTGAGCACGAAGGATGAATTGAACATTATGCCTTTAGGCTCTTATGATTGTTTAATTTGGATGGACTGATTGGACTAGAACCATGCCATACTAGACTGTTGTAACAATGCATTCACTTGCCTGGATGAGGAAGGGAATCAAAAAACGTTCCAAGGAATTCCCAGAGCTATTTTTATAAGAGAAATATCAACAATGCAACTGAAGAAGTGCTACATAAAAAGGATTTCAATTATTTATAGCCCAGGTGGAGGAAACACCTAAGGATAAGGTGTTAGGTATTGGAGATCATGTGGTACTAAAGGAATTTGAATATGTATTTTAGGAGGTACCAGGATTACCTTCGAAAAGAGATATTGACTTCTTTGTAAACTTGATGCCTGGCGCAACTCCAATATCGAAATCTCCTTACAGAATGAGTATGCCAGAGCTAAAAGAATTGCAATTGCAGATTGAAGAAATTCTAAAGAAGGGGTACATATACCCAAGCATGTCACCTTGGGGTGCCCCAGTTCTGTTCGTGAAGAAGAAGGATGAAACACTAAGATTGTGTATCGATTTCAGACAATTGAACAAGGTAACTGTAAAGAACAAGTATCCTCTGTCGAGGATTGATGACATCTTCAATTAGTTGAAGGATGCAAAGATCTTTTCGAAGATAGACCTTAGGTTGTGATATCACCAAGTAAGGATAAAGGAATAAGACATCAACAAGATCACCTTCAAAACAAGGTATGGTAATTACAAGTTCACAGTGGTGTCATTTTGGCTGTCAAATGCACCTGTTGTTTTTATGTTCTTGATGAATGGTGTGTTCAGGGACTATCTTGACAAATTCATCATAGTCTTCCTAGATGACATTCTAGTGTATTCCAAGTCATAGGAAGAGAATGAAAAACATATTAGGATGGTGTTGTAGGTTCTAAGAGAGAACCAATTGTATGCCAAGTTGATCAAGTGCTCGTTTTATCAGGAGCAGATCCATTACTTGGGGAATATTATTTCAAGGAAAGGGATAGTGATAGACCCGGAGAAAATTGATGCCATTAGAGAATGGTTAGCACCCACAAATGTGACAAAAGATAGATCCTTTATGGGTCTAGTTGGTTATTACATAAGGTTTATCACAGGGTTCTCGAAGATAGCTCACCCTATCACTTCCTTGCAAAGGAAAGAGAAGAAATTTTAGTGGACAGAAGATTGTGAGAAAAGATTTCAGTGATTGAAGCAACTCTTAACCAGTGCTCCAATATTGAGGATTGCAGACCCAAATGAATATTTTGTAGTATGCACCGATGCATGCAAAGAAGGACTGAAAGGAGTCCTCAATTAGAATGGATTTGTAATATGTTATGAATCCAGAAAGTTGAAAGAGAATGAAAGGAACTATGCAACTCATGATTTGGAGTTAGAGGACATCATTCACGCTCTAAAGAAATGGAGACATTACCTCATGGGAAGGAGGTTTGAATTGAGAATGGACCATAACGGTATGAAGTATTTGTTTAATCAACCAACCTTGAATGCTAGGCAGAGTAGGTGGCTAGAATTTCTCTGTGAATACGATTTTGATATCAAGCATATCAAAGGGAAGGAGAATAAAGTGGTTGATGCACTCAACATGAAAGTACACAAATTACATGCTACAACCATTAGCATGTATCAGAACGATATAAAGATCTGAGTTTTGGAAGTTTCAAGCACCGACATGTAGTACATGGAGTTGGTAGAAAAACTACAACAAGGTGAAATGCCATAGAAAGTGGATAATTATAATTTAGAGACTGAAGGAATACTTATGTACAAGGATAGAGTATATGTACCTAATGTCAAGGGGTTGAAACTTGTGATTCTAAGAGAAATGCACAATGTGCCTTATGTTGTGCACTCTGGATATCAAAAGATTGTGGCAGCAGTCAAGAGCCATTACTTTTGGGTAGGTATGAAGAAAGAGATCACTGAATACATTTCCAGATGTATGGAGTGTCAGAAGGTTAAAGCTAAGCATAGGCACCCAACTAGATTGCTACAACCTTTACCCATTCCTGAGTGGAAGTGGGAAGTGGTGAAAATGGATTTCATCACAGGATTGCTCAAAACCAGAAAATAGCATGATTCCATCATGGTGGTGGTGGAAAAGCTTACGAAAGATGCCCATTTCATTCTGTTAAATGCTACTCTCAAGGAAGTGGAGGTTTCTGATATTTTTATGAAGGAAGTGACGCGATTGCACAAAATTCCCAATACCATTGTGTCTGACCGAGACCCGAAATTTACCTCAAATTTTTGTAAAGGGTTTATTCAAGGGATTTAGAATGAATCTGAATTTCAGTATAGCCTATCATCCTGATTCATATGGGTAGACAGAGTGGGTGAATCAAGTGATAGAATACATACTAAGGATGTATCTGATGGACAAACCATAAAAATGGGAAGACTACCTACACATGGTAGAATTCACCTACAAAAATGGGTATCAAGCATCATTGAAGATGATCCCATTTGAAGCACTTTATGGAAGAAAATGAAATACTCTAGTAAGATGGGATAATCCATCTGACAGAGAAGTAGTTGGGCCAGAGTTGCTCAAGGAAATGGAAGAACAGATGCTAAAAATTAAGCAGAATTTGAAAGCTGCCCAAGACAGGAACAAAAGTTATGCTGATAAAAACAGAACCCACAGAGAGTTCAAAGTGGGTGACCATGTTTTCCTGAAAGTAAAATCCAATAGAAGTTCCCTGAAGCTGGGAAACTGCGCCAAGTTGGCAGCCAGAGTTTTTGGGCCATTTGAAATTCTAGAAAGGATTGGGCCGGTTGCATATATGCTTTCATTACTTGCATCCATGAATGTACATAATGTGTTTCATGTTTCATTTATTAAGAAATATATACCTGATGCTAATCATGTAATCGATTGGAATGTGATTCAGGTGGAGAAAGAAGGTGTCCTGAAAGTGCATCCTGTGCGCATATTGGAATAAAAAAGAAAATAGCTCTGGAGTCGAGCCATAGGGCTTGTAAAGGTCCAGTGGACCTGGTATGGTCCTGAGGATGCGATTTGGGAAGATGAAGATGCTATGAGGGAAGAATACCCACATCATTTTGAAAATTTTGAAAATCTTGTTGATGATGTGTAAAAGTTGCACTGAGAACAGTGCAAAAATAAGGGGAGGGGATTGTAATATCCGCTGGTAGTGCCCCAATTATATTATGAATTGTAATATTTTTTATAGGCTAATGAGACAAGTATTGTAAGTTGGTGGGCTTATGTGGTTATTGGGCCAGAGAGCCTAAGTGTTGAAGGCCAAGAGCCAATTTTTGTACATATAATGATGCACATTATTAATATAAAAACATCTCTCTGTGTGGACCGACCACGATGAATGACTGATGGGGGACTAAGCTTTGAAAAATTCTAGGTAAGGGAGAGGGGGATGAAAGGTTGGGATAAGGGATAATCTTAAGAGATTAAGACCTTGGGGATAATAATTAAATATTATTCCAAAGCTGTGTAAATGTTTATGTTTTATCCTAAGTTCCTGGAAGGGGGAACGTGTGCAAAATGGGGAGCATGCAGCCCCAGGGAGACATGTGTTGACCTGGGTGCATGCAGTTAAAACTGGAGAAGGAAGCTGTGTTGGGGGTTCGAACTCCCATTCTCCATTCTCCATCTAAACTCGCGACTGTTGAGGATTGACCTCTGTTTTTAGTGTTTGTTCTGGGGAATCCTTACTAGAAATGTTAAGTCTCTATGTGGGATCTCTATACACACTCATGCATCTCTGAAACTAGAGCCGTGAGTCTATTCTGTATTGCTGATTTGGAAAACCGAATGTCTCGTAATTGCCGAGCCTTGTTATGTTGTAGCGTCTGTCTGACACCAATTTTGGGAAACCGTGTTTGTGATTCTGGTGGACTGTTTTGGTCGCATAGTGCTTGAATGTGTGTGGCTTGCTGACCAATGTATTTTCGTGTTGAACCTTATGGTTGCCCGATTATGTTGGATCCAAGTTGAAGGAAACATGTTGTCTAGCCTATCTATAACACTCTCTCTAGGTGAGGGAGGGGGTTGCAGTTGAAGAGGTAGGTTGCCAAGCCTGTGAGCGACTTTGTCCAAGTGAGAGAGTGCACAGAGGAAGTGAGAACTCCTGGAAGGGGCCTTGTAGCTTCCATAGAGCTCATAGACTTCTGGTCTGGTCTGTTGCTAAAGCCCAAGGCAAGGGAGGTTTAGCAACCGAAGGAATTTCTGGGTGACAGTGAAGGTGTATACTCTTGGGGTGGGACACGCATGTGGGGAATGAGGGTCTGTGAGCAGTGGGCGTAAGTGACTCCTGGGAGATAATTCTTCCTCTATGACTGTGTGTCTTCCTATTGACCTTGCCTAGTCTAGGATTCCCTACCGAGTGGAGCTTAGTCCCATATCGGGGGTGACCTATTGCTAAGATGATGAGAAACATGGTCTAAGTTTGGGAGGTTCATGGAAGGTCTGCACGCAGTTGGTGGAATTACCATAGTTTCAAAGATAAGTATCAGTTTGTGCTTAAAATTATTCTTTGCATGCATGTGATGCTTATATGTTATCATGTATTCTGTTGCGCATATGAGTTATTGTTAAATGCCCTTGATGATGTATATTAGCATTAATCATGTGCTTACTCTGTATTGTTTAATTAAATCTGTTAATTAGATTTAATATGCATGTTTTCTATATAAGTATGAGGATGTTTCGCATAGTAGCATTGCCCGACAAGTGGGTTGAGGGTCGGGGACATTGCAATTTGGTATCAGAGCTCAAAAGGCTAATTTAAAGGTTGTGTAGGGTAGAATTTCCATGTAGTTGGTGGCTGGGGATGTTACACCATATATTGTTGAGGTTTGGTTTTCTTCTTTGTGTTGGGAAAACGAGGTTGTCCTCAAATTCTGTTGGAGAACAAGGTTGTTCTCAGATTTGGTGTATTAGAGAACAAGGTTGTTCTAAGCTTTGCTACATTGGAGAACAAGGTTTTTCTCAATTTTGTATATCATGGAACAATATTGTTATCAGTTTTGGTGATATTGTATTGGTTGAGAGGACTAGTTTTTTCCTCAGTTTTGGTGACATTGGGAGGACTAGTTTTGTCCTCGGGATTGAATAAAGTTATAAAACATAATTCTTATGTCTCATGGTATTGATGATTCATATATAATATTATTGTATGTTCCATTGTGATAAAAGATGTTAGGAATCTCATTGTGTTTATGTTTACATTTCAATTGGGTTAATTGTGTATAAATGTGGAAACAATAGACCAGACCTGAGGTGTAGTAAAATCTAACATGGGTTCAGAGCTTGGGATCTAAATAGAAGAGGATCCTCTTTGAGACACATTTTTGGATACAATATTGGAAGAGTGTTGTTCTTGTTCTTTTTCATGTTCTTGTTCTTGTTCTTGTTTTTGGAAGGTCATAGGTGACAACTCTAAGGGAGCTGAGGAGTTAGATCTAAGAGGGAGCTATAGTGACGATTGCAGGTGGAAACAACTTAGATGGTATTTGGTTTGAGACATGGAACAAATATATTATATGAGGAATTGTGGGCTATCAAAACTCCATGGTGTGGCAAGTTGGGAGTTCTAGTGGATTGGCATAGAGCCTGGATCACAACAGTATCTTGTGTGGAAAATTCCCAACCCCATAGATGGACTTTCAGTGACTTGTCATGGCAAGTTATTGTTACACATCAAAATTACTCACTTCAATGATGACCTATTGTTGTCAATTACAAGTGTCTCATTTTGTCCGCAAGTGTCGCAAACATCATACCGTCATATTACCTATGTCATGCCTCTAAAGACACCACAAGAACACTTATGACACCCTTTGAGACTAGTTAAAAGAAGGAGAAATCAATTGACAAAGAGTACAAAGCCTTTACCTTGAGAAAGACCACTTAAAAATGAATTTTGAAGGGTATCTCTACCCTACCCACTAGCAGGGAGTTCTATCACTCCCTACCCTCCTTTGGGGGAGTGTGGTAGCACTCTGTGCACCATTATGGGGGAGTGTTATGCTGTTGAGAAAATCAGGGGAAGATCCCCCTTATCTCTAAAATCGGTTGGATTTGAATCTGAGGTCAAGGTTGGATCTTAGGGAGGATACACAACTGATGGAGAAATATCCTCAACCTATCCCAAGAATCTCTAAGGTGGTTAGGTTTCTCCAAGCTTATATAAGGAGGCCTTCTCATGGTGAAGGAGATGGAGAAATTGATAAATACCTAACTTATGATGTCATAAGGAGGGGAGATATTGAAGGCATCAAATTTATGATCTCATAAGGGATATAATCAATGAAGCATATTCATTTTTTTTGTGGATCATTTGAGCAAGGGGTTGGACAAGGAGATCTTGGTGAAGCTATTGCATCTGCATCTACAATTGTAAGCACTTTGCTTTGATTTCATTAATACACGTGCTTGGCCTATTTCCTTCAAGATCATGTATACCTACATGAAATTGTCTTTAATGGATAGATCTATTTTCAAACTAATCATAGTAGAATAGGAAGCATGTTTTGTCTTTGATTGGATTGTAGAACTTGTTGAAGAACTTGAGGATCAGAGTTCAACTTGGACCGAGCGAGGACAAACATCGTAAAAAGGTACATCTTCTTCCTCTTCTCTATAGATTAGCTTAGCTAGGTTTAAAGGGATGTTAGTGAACAAAGTTAGAACCTTTCTATTTTGATCTTAAAGATTTAGGGTCCAAGAGGGAATCATCCTATCCGCAGGGGGATTTCCTATAACAGGAATTGGCAACTCCACTGGGGACCGAAGCTTTCAGTTTTGGTTTCCTTATTTGGTCTTGTTTTAGCCTATGATCACCTTTAGATCTTATTCATGCCGTGTTTCTAATTATTGGATGTGTTGTTGGATCTTGGATTCATCCCATACACACTGAATATCAGAATTTTCTTGAGTTTTTTGAGTTTTGGGCAAGTTTTTATTCTTATTAGAGGCTAGCGCTCCCCTGCCTCTACAACCATAGCGTTAGCACTCCCTTGCAAGCTTCCACAGAGAACTTCAATGCTCTGGTGCCCTTGACACCAGAGCACTGGTCTTTTTTTGCTAAAAAAACCTTTTGGGAATTGATCTCTGAGTGTAGTTTTTTGCTGATTCATCTGCTCAGGGTTATCACCATCTCAATGTGTCTTTGTTTTGGCCTCTAACATTTTGATTTCTAAGAATTGATGATGTTTTGTTTGGATTTTTGACATCTTACTTCCTTACTTTGAGTCATTCTTCTTCTTTGATATTTGGAGTCGATCTATTGCTTTTTTCATTTATCTGATTGAATGAAAGTTGTTGTAAGGAAATTCAAAGATCTATCCACTGTTCCATTTGATCTTTAAATTCATTTTTTCGAAGAAATTTCCTCTTGTGTTAACTTATATTTTCCCACCTTTTGGATCACTTTTACTGTTTGTTCATCATCCATTAGCCTTATTGTTGGCCCTTGTTTAGGGAAGTATGCGAAGATAGAGGAAGAAAAGGGAGAATGCAAAATTCCTGGAATACACAGTGACTGTTACTGGGTCGAAGTGAGAAAAAGAGCAGAAAAGAAGAAGCGAAGTAATTCGTTGGACAAGGAGATCGAGGATGATAGATAAGCAAGAAAGAAGGATCACAGAAAAATAAACAAGTAGGAAAATCCANTGTTGCGAGAGATAGAAGTGTTGAGGGTGAGAGCCTTATGGTATTATAAGATCTTCAGCTGGGTGCAAAGATCAACCCTGCATATGGGTGCACAGGGAGGGGAGAGAAAGAGAGGAGAAGAAAGAAGATCTGCTATCTAAGAGCATAGACAAGAACTGTATGCTTTACCTTAATATATTATAACACAGTTTTGTGGATGTAACCCTAGAGAGAGGGTGAACCACGTACATCTTGTGTTGTGTGTGATTGGTATTTTATCTCTGCCACTAATATATTGTGATTGTATTACTGTTTTAGATATGATAAGTAGATGTGAATAATAGATCTAAGATGATAAGTGATATATGAATGTTGTGTTGTTCCTATGTTAAATCCACTTGGTCTTCCCTTTGGTTGTAGACATATCTATCCTGCAACCCCCTCATAACTTCTTCGGGTGAGACTGCATATTCTTCACAGGTGTTTCCGAAAGGGATAGTAGTTAGGGCTTGTTGGTGCGCTCTTGAAGCTGAACCCTGGGTCTGCTCCTGTGCCAACAAATGGTTCCGTTTCTAGGACAAAAATCTTCTTGAGGGAATGTCAAGGTGGTTTCCATCGAAAACAGAGACTCAAAAGTGGATAGATACAGACGATTGGTTGGATAAATATATCTTTATCGATATACATGAGATATTCTTTGGAGGAATCCATCGGGAGCTATATGAGTGGTTAGCTAGGTTAGAAGATACCCAGTTCGAGAATATACCTAGATCTCTTGTAGTGTGGACGTCGACGCTGATCAAAAAGGTTAAGAGAGTCGATAACATCATATCCAGAGTAGTATATCACTAGTTCAATGGCAGCATTGGAGGTTACATCACCGAGTTTGTTGTTGACAGAGTAGAGTCGTATAGCCAAGCCAAGAGATATTTTTTCAAGGGACCCAGAGGAAAATTTTTACAATTTTTGAAGTTGAGACTCAAGATGATATTGCATGAGAATAACATCTTGAAGATACAATAGATTGGTCGGATCTAGAAAGGATAATGTTCAAGAATTTGGACAGTGACAGCAACACAGAAGTTGAACATATGCGAAGTGGGAGAGTGTTCGGAGAAGTCCACCTTGCAAACATGTTTAATCAGAACTATGGGGAGGAGGGTTTCTATAGTGGAGAAGAGGAAGATCTGGTGGATGAAGAACATTCAGAACCCACTGGGATAGAGGAAGGAAAATATGAAGATATTCACCGAGAAGAACCTAAAACCTCAGAAACTGTGTAGACCATCAAAGTAAGTACTTCTATTCCTCCTATTGATTCAATAGTATTAAGAAATCAGAGTAATCCTAGTCACCAGAGTACCCAGATCACTGTCAATAGTATTCCACCACATATTCAGTTAGGGACCCTAGGAAGATCTATGGAAGATGAGATGAGTCTTCCTATCTTTAGGGAATATGGATCTGAAGATCATGATCAGCACTGGTTCCTATGTGAAGTTGTATGGAAGATTAAAATTGTCACTGAAGAAGCTGTCAAAAGAACCCAGTTTAGTACCACTCTAAGGGATCACACACTGAGTTGGTACATGAAGCTTGTCTAAGGACTTGCATAGCCTAAGCCACTGAATCAGATTAAGAATGCATGGAATATTGAGCTTGACAGAATGCTGGAAGCAGGAATCATAGAACCTGTCGAATAGTCAGAGTGGATTAGCCCTATGGTGGTACAAGACAAGAAGACAGGAGAGAGCAGGATATGCATGGATCTCAGGAAGTTGAATGATGCTTGTTTACATGACCCCTTCCCTACACCATTCACTGAATAACGGGTCGATTGACTTTTTAGATCCCAGATGAACAGAACAAATAATGGTTCATTGCTGCCCTCTTACCACACATCATAGTTCCCCTCATGCAACAAAAGATTTCTTCACAGTCTGAGACATTGGAGATCACCATGAAGTTATAATCAACCCCTATTGGAGAATCCATCTCAGGTATGAGTAAGATCTTGAGTCAACTAACTAGTTTATCTTTGCAGATCGAAGATATGAAGAAAGACAAGGGAAAAGATAAAAGAGAATACATATGGTGTGTTAGATGAATATCAAAAGGCCATGACAAGGAACACTGTCCCCTATTCAATGAATGCTTGGCTTCTAGAGCTCCGAGCCCTTTGAAGTAAGTCACCTTACCTTGGTGCAAGGTATGCAGAAACAGACATCGCCCTGGTGAGTGCTACTACATGAAAAAGTATGTTCATACACTTACAAACTTGTACTTTACATTCTATAAGTCTATAGGACATGATGATAGGGATTGTATAGATTAAAATCTCATGCATGAAAGGTCAAGAGACATATATAAGATTCAAGGTGAAGTATAGCAAGAAGGAAACAATACGCAGTATAACTCTCCAAGGAGAGGAAACTTCAATCCTCGCGGTGGATTCAGAGGAAGAGGAACAAGAGGAGGAATGGGTCGAGGCTAAGTACCTATAATCTATTATAACTACGCACAACCAAGACACCTTGCTAGGGATTGTCAGAACCCTTGTACCACCTGCAGCTACTGCAGCTCATTTGACCATGTTATAGAAGATTGTCATGTGCTTCTAGCTAAGATTCAAGAAAGAGGAGGACCTCACTAGAACCCGCAAGTGCAACTAATATATGCTGAGCCTCATGGAGAAGATCCTAGAGTCACTATTATAACCAGAGGAGGCGTTTTTATAGGAGATGATAGAATGACCCAAGGGAAGACTACAAAAGACTCACGAATCAGGAAAGCTACACAGAAGACACAAATATTTGATGCAAAGAAAGAAAGACAAATATTTGAGGAAGCTAGAAAAGAATTCAGAGGAGACTAAGGATTTTCATCAAAGAAAAGACTAGGAGTGAGAGAATATAGAATGCCTCTAGCATTTGATTAGTCTGCTTCGCCAAAAGAAGAAAAAGAGGTAAGCAAGCTCATGGAATTTTTATATACTTGTATTAAGTTGATTCAGGATGAAAGCGTTGTACAAGAGTTACAAAATTTAATCTGACAATATGAGCTAGGAAAGATAGACCCCTTACTGAATAGGGTAGTACACCATATCGATAAGAAGAGAAGGACAAATAAGGAATTACATTTCAATGCTCAAATAGGAACGTATGAGATAGATTATGTAGTCCTAGACTTAGGGTCGGAGGTCAATGTCATGACGAAGAAAACCTGGGCGTTGATGGGAAAACCAAAGTTGATCTATTCCCCTATTAGGCTTAGGATGGCCAATCAGCAAGTTGTAATCCCTTTTGGTATATTAGAACATGTCCCTGTGGACATTGATGGAGTAAGAACATTTGCAGATTTTGAGGTAATTGAAATAGTTAATGATAGTTGTTCTTACCCCGGGCTGTTAGGAATTGATTGGGCTTTCAATAATTCCACTGTGGTTGATTTAAAGAAAAGGCGTATGACTTTCAAAAGAGATGGCCTTAGGGTCATTACACCCTTATATCTAGATGAAGGTCAGTGATAAACATAACCTATTAGAGAAAAACACCATGCATATGAAATAGAAAATATATACAAGATAGCAGTAGACAACAAGATTACATTAATCCTACAGCCGATGGGAACCTAAGCTGGCAAAGTGTGAGCGCATGTTCATCATATTCAGAAGAAGCACTAGAGAACTGGAAGAATAAAATGTATGAAGTATCTACAAGAAGTTGTGCTAGATTAACCAGAGAAATTCATTGGATTGGCACAACAGTAAGCAACTTACCCACCTTTGATGGTCTGAATCCTCTAGAAACCTTCTGGTCAGACTTTGAAGAAAGTGTACCAATACAACAAAGATTATTGGCAATGGATGAGGCATTGAAAGCCACACCAACAAGATGGTGGGGGACACATAAACATAGCATCACAGAATGGGTACAATTTCATACCTTGATGACAACACGGTTCTCAGCACAAGTAGAAGGCTGCAAAGTTCGGTACAAGGTCAAAACTGCCCAAAGGACCATGTGCGGAGTTGTGAGGAAGCCTGGAGAAACATTCCTCAAGAACAATGGGTGCACAAATTCATTAAAACGCTAGACACGACACCTAAATATAAGGAAAAAGGGAATATTGAGCTTGACAGAATGCTGGAAGCAGGAATCATAGAACCTGTCGAATAGTCAGAGTGGATTAGCCCTATGGTGGTACAAGACAAGAAGACAGGAGAGAGCAGGATATGCATGGATCTCAGGAAGCTGAATGATGCTTGTTTACATGACCCCTTCCCTACACCATTCACTGACGAAGTGTTAGATAATGTGGGAGGCCAGGAAATATATTCTTTACAGATGGATTTTTAGGATACCATCAGATCCAGATTGCCAAGGAAGATCGCCATAAGACCACATTTGCAATAGAATGGGGATCCTACCAATACAAATTAATTCCATTCATATTGAAGAATGCCCCATCCATCGTTTCGATCGTGGTGGTCGAAGCATTCAAGGAATTTCTGCATAATTTTTTAGAAGCATATTTTGATGATTGGATTGTTTTTAGTTTATTGAGGAATGATATTAAATGTCTAAGGCTAATGTTAGATAAATACAGGCAGTGCTAAATTGCCTTGAACCTGAAGAAATGAATTTTATTTTCACCATTTGGAGTTTTGTTAGGACATATTGTATGTAAGCAAGGATTGATGGTAGATCCATCAAATATCACCATTATAGTTGATCTACCCCCTCCTACTTGAGTTAAAAAGTTGTGCACTACATTGGGACACACAGGATAATAAAGAAAATTCATTAAAGGATATGCTCAGATTATAGCGCCCATGGAGAAGTTGTTGAAGAAGGATTGTTAGTTTGGTTGGATAGAAGAATGCCAGTAGAGATTCGACACACTAAAACAGAAAATGGTTACTGCACCTATTATGGTTTTCTCAGTCTGGACCAAGGATTTTCATGTGCATGTCAATGCGTCTTCCATTGCTTTAGGAGATGTGTTATCACAACCAGGAGGAGGAGATATTGACCACCCGTTAGCCTTTTCTAGCAGGAAGCTATCAAAAGTAGAAATTAATTGCACCACTACAGAGAGTGAAGGATTGGCCATGGTGTATGCATTACAAAAATTTCACCACTGCTTGTTGGGAGGAGACTTTAAAATGTTTATTGATCACTCCACACTGAAATACCTAGTCAACAAGCCAATGTTGGGGGGAAGGATATGTAGATGGATTCTGTTGTTTCAAGAATAGGATTTTGAGATCATAGTAAAGCCTGAGAGAATGAACAAAGGCCTTGACCATTTGTCAAGGTTGGAACATGGAAAAGAGCCAACCAGTTTGGAGGATACGCTGTCAGATGCATAGCTATCGGCCATTAGAAATATTGATGACCACTTCACCGAGATAGTCCAGTTCCTATCAACAGGAATGGAACCTAGTGAATATAAAATTCCCCAGAAGAAATAACTAGTAGTGCGCGCTGTCGACTTCTCACTTATAGTTGGACATCTATACAAGATGGGACCTGACGAGATATTGAGAAGATGTGTTATGGAGGAAGAACAACCATTGATCCTCAAATAATCTCATGAAGGCATCATAGGATGGAATTATGCAGGAAAATACAATGCGCAAAAGGTTTTGAGAGATTTCCTTTGGTGGCTTACCTTACACAAAGATACTAAAGACTATTCCAAAGACTGCGATGTATGCCAAAGAGTTGGGAAACCATCCATAAGAGATGAAATTCCATTAGCACCACAACTGACCCTACAATCAATTAAGAAATGGGCCATTGACTTCGTTGGACCTATAAACCCACCAGGAAAGCGCAAAGGAGCAAGGTACATAATTATAGCTATAGAGTACTTGACCAGATGGGTCAAAGCAAGAGCAGTTAAGGACTGTAGTGCAACTACAACTGCGTGCTTCATATTTGATGACATCAGAACCAGATTTGGATGCCCAAAGATCCTTATGAGTGATCAAGGAACACATTTTATCAATAAGACAGTTGAAGCCCTGACTGAAGAATTTGCAGTCCACCATCAGAAGAGCACGCCATACCATCCACAAGAAAATGGGACAGTTGAAGCATTCAAAAAGATTTTGGAAACAACACTAACCAATATTTGCAGTGTGAATAGGGATGATTGGGATTTAAGAGTACCAACAGTATTATGGGCCTATAGAACCACTTGCAAGAAACTTACAATGCAGACCCCTTTTAATTTGGTATATGGTCTTGAAGTTGTTGTTCCAATGGAGTATTTGGTACCAAGCCTAAGAATTGTTTCCTTTACAGATATGGATGACCCTAGAGTTGTTCAAGAGAGGCTTGCACAACTGGTTGAACTAGAGGAAGATAGATTCATTATAGGATTCCATCAATGAGTACAAAAGGAAAGAGAGAAGGCCTACCATGACAGGCACATCAGGAAGAAGGCATTCAAACAAGGTGATCTAGTCCTAATATATGATATTAAGTTCATAAAACATCTTGGGAAGTTCCGAATGCATTGGATAGGGCAATATGAGATCGCTTATGTTACAGAGGGAGGATCTAAGCAATTGAAAATGTTGAATGGAGAATGGAAGGAAGTATTAGTGAATAAGAGCCAGTTGAAATTATACTATGACAACCATCTACCCCGCAGTTCTCAGTAAAAGCATGAAGAAAAGGGTCTAGGTACTAGGTTGTTGGCATGTTTTCAGACAGAGGCAGAGTATGCGTGTTTGTCATTGATGGTGATGTCATTGATGGTGAAGATCAGCATGATCAGTAGAACAACAATAATGGCATGGCAATGGAAAGATCAGCAGTGAAGAGAAACAGTGATCATTGGATCCCATTCAGAATTCCTGATGACTGTCAAATCTGAATTCAGATAGGAGGAGTGTGCAGTAGAAGAGAATAGATATCAGGATTCAGATCTGAGCTCGAAGACAAACTATCGTTGGATCCATAAGAAGGAGCATGGTATTTACATGCAAGATGAAGCGGGCCTAAAAAATCCCGAAAGCGGGAGGACCGTCCATCTTCAATAAGGACATGTAGCAAGTGACTAGAATTTCACTAACCTGCACATTGGAGGAGTCAACGAAACATGGTGTGGGAACTTGCGATATGTGAAATCTCAAGAATTGATCTAGACCTTTGGATCGAGGTATGTTGTGGAATGTTGGATGCAGAGGAAACATGGTGAGCGATTGGCATTTCACTGACTGGAAAGTCAAAGAAAGGAGGTGCTCTATCCTATGAAATCATTAAATGTGAAACCACGACTTAATCTGAGTCGTTGATCAAAGGGAGATTGTGGACCATTGATCAGGCATGATGAAGGCCCATGAAGTTGCAAAATCACGATAATATCTTGATCATTGATCCAAGAGGGACATGTGGTGAGGGATTAACATTTTGCTGACTGGAAAGTCAAAGGAAGGAAATGCTCTAACCTTGCAACTCACGATATGCGAAATCCCGATAAGGTCTGGCCCATGGTCATAGACAAGGTCACATCGTCGAAGGTTTAAGGGAAGGAGTTAATTGCTAAGCTCTACTTTGGGGATCGCAACTTGGAGTGTTGAGACCCTTCATCACATGAATCCCAAAACACTAGATCATGAAGAGATCTGGACCATCAGATCATTGGTGATCTCGATCGTTGATCAAGATCGATAACATTCATAAGTTCCCGAAATGTGAAATGACTTTTGGTGTAGGCTATGGTCACCGTCGATGGTCATATGAGAGGGAAGAGCTAGCATGAAGCTAAGCTCCATTTCGGGGATTGCAACTTGGAGTGTTGAGACCCTTCGACATAGGATTGCCGAAATGCAAAATGTGAAATGCATTTTGATTAGGGCCATGGTCATAGCTAATGGGAATATGGGATAAACGCAAGACCTTGCGGATTTAATCCAACGATGCTTGCTAAATGGAAATCTGATCGAAGGGCTACTGTTAATTTTTACAATTAACTGTTCCGTTACGATTTAGTTAGCAGAACTGAATCATGTTTCTTGGACTGTTGGCGATTCAGTGGCCGAAGCGTTGTTGTCCTAGGAATTCAAGGTGTAACTAAAGTTGTGGGAGTGCATAAAATAAAGATGCAGTGATTGTGCGGGGTTGGTTGTTCTGAATGAAAAATGAGTTGAACTGTAAGAAAGGGAAAATTACAGTATGTGCAGTGTGCGATAAAAATCAGAGATGAGTAAAAGATGTTGAATAGATAGAAGCAAGAGCAGAATTGCAGAACAACTTGAAGCAGAGTAGAATTGCAGAATAGATAGAAGCATAGAAGAATTGCGAGATAGAAGAGAAGTGGTAAGAATTGAAACACTTGCGTTGTTGGTCATTCAATCATTTTACTTATAAATAGGGAGGTAGGGTGGTCCTAGGGAGGAATATGGTCCTCTTATATTCAGGTTGATGCTTGAATATTGGGAGTTGTATATTCCATCTAGTTGTGGCTAGAAAACAGGGTGGCAGGGTGGTGCTTGGAAAAACACAGAGTTTTTTGTATGTAAGTTGGTGCTTGAATAAGTGAAAGTAGGTGCTTCCATCCAGTCAGTACTGGAACACTCAGGGAGTTGGTGCTTCCTTCTAGTGGGTGCTAGAGAAACCAGAGAGTTGGTGCTCTCAACAAGTTGGAGCTTGTGAAACAGAGGTAGTAGCCTCACTTTGAGTTGGTGCTCAAACATAGATGATGTACAGAACTTAAAAGGATACCTATCATTTCGAAGAAGAAGAGGTTTTCTCCCTTTATGGGTTTCCTCGTGAAAATTTGTCTTTGTGTATATCTTATGTGTGACTGATGCTCATTATTTATGTTGTCCGTATGTTGTATAATATTGATGGTCACTTGAGGAAAGATTAAAAAACTGTTCAATAGGCTTAAAATTGTTTAAGCACAATAACAACTGATTCACCCCCCCTCTCAGTTGTCTTAGTAATTTCAACAATTGATATCAGAGAGGGTTCCTTTTATCTAAAGGTAGATCTATAAGATTAAACATGAAAAGTCATGAAAGCCCTTCAACCACTAAGCCTTCTCTATTTGATGGAATAAATTTTGCCTTTTGGAAGGTTAGAATGAGAACATACCTAATGCCCTTAGGTGATGATGTTTGGGATGTAGTAGAGACTGGATACATAAAGCCTGTTGTGCTATCTTCCAAGGATGATAAGTTAGAATTTAGCTTTAATGATAAGGGAATGAATGCTATATTGAATGGACTTGCAAAAGTTGAGTTTGTAAAGGTGATGCACTTCAAACTGCCAAAGAAATGTGGGATAAACATATTAGCAGTTATGAAGGAAATGAGAAAGTAAAAGATGCCAAACTTCAAACATATAGATTGAAATTTTAACAGCTAAAGATGAATGAAGATGAAATAGTTAGAAAGTATTTTTTAAAAGTTGAAGAACTTGTGAATGACATGAAGGGTCTTGGTGAGAAGTTTGAAGAATCATTCTTAGTTTGGAAGATTTTAATATCTCTGCTTGATAAATTTAATCCAAAAGTTTATGCAGTAGAAGAACTAAGTGATCTTAAAACTCTATCCATTGATCAACTCCTAGGAACCTTAACTAAATATAAAATGAGAATTAGCAAAGATAAATCCCTTACTAGAGAGGCTTCTTTTAAAGCAAACAAAAATATTGATTCAGAGCTAGATGATATTGAAGCAAAATTTGTGAGAAGGTTAAAGAGAGGATCAGGAAAATATCAAGGCAAGTTGCCCTTCAAATGCTTTAACTGTGGTAAAATAGGCCATTTTGCATCTAAGTGTCCCCACAAGAAAAAGGACCAAAAAGACCAGAACTCTGATGATGAAAATAAATACAAATTTAAGAAATATAGTAAAAAGAAAAGTTTGTGTCCAAACAATGATGACTCTTCTGAAGACTTAGATAGTGATTCATCCTGTGAAGACAAAGTGAATGACTTTATTCTTATGGCTATGGGAGATCTTGATGATAAACTCACATAAGGTGACATGGATGATGAAGAAGCAGTGGTGGATATGGAAGGTGAATTAATCAGTGCTTTGGAAGAAATTGGCAGACTCAGATGTAAGAAGAGAAACAAAAATAGTTGTTGATACATTTTAAAATGAATGGTAAAAAACTTTATGAATAATTTGCTCTATTAAAAGTAGAGTTAGAGGAGGCAAAGAAAATAGAGGACATACTAAAACAACATTTATCAGAGAATAAAGCAAGGTGTGAAGCCTTAGATGAAGAGATAGTAAAAACCAAAAAAGAGATGGAGAAGTTTAAGGCATTGTATCCCCAAAATATATTAAGTATTAAGGCTTCAGAAGGATTAACCTCCATTCTAAATCAACAAATAAACCCAAAGTTGAAATCTATCTTGGGGCATGAAGAAGGATCAAGTAGTGATCATCCAAGTAATGCAGAACCTATCAAGTTTGTCAAATCCTCAATCATTGGCAACAGTCACTTTGCAGAAACAAAGAAAGAGAATTAGCCACCAAGAAGGAATGAAAGAAAAAGTACCAAAACCAAATTTTTAGATTAGAGAGATTATCGGCATGAAAGAAATCGACCTCCTCAAAGAAGACAAACTTTTTCAAGGTACAAATGTTTTTACTATGGTTATTGTTTTTTCTTCTCTAATTTTGGTCACAAAGCCATAAAATGTTCTTTAAGATTTAGATATGAACAATCAATATACTCAACGAATAACCATCTTCCACAACAAAGATCGAGACAACCAAGCAACAAACAACCTCAGACTATAAATCATGCGATGGGAGGGAAAAGGACGCAGGTTAAGCATAAAAATAGTTATGAGCATAACAATCGCTATGATATGCTATTCAGTGAACCAAAATGTTACCTCTGCCATAATTATGGACACAAAGCTGTAGATTGTCGCTTAAGGAATTACAAGACAGATTTGATCCCCACTGCTGAAAATGACAAGGTTTGGAAGATGAAAGTAGATGACAAGTGTGGACTAGTGTTATCAGCCCAAAAACAAAAGAATCCCTGGTATATTAACAATGGATGTTCCAAACATATGACTGGAGACAAAAGTAAGTTTCTAACTTTAAGTGAAAACAAATCAGGGAATGTAACTTTTGGAAATGATGCACTAGAAAAAATAAAAGGTAAAGGAATGTTAAGCCTGAGTAATGGCAAAGGAAAAGCTCAAGATGTGTTGTTTGTAGATGGTCTGAAACATAATCTACTAAGTGTCAGTTAAGTTTGTGACAAAGAATGTGAAGTTGTTTTTACTTCTAAAGACTGTAAAATAAAGTCTTTGAATTCCGGACAACTGGTTGCAAAAGGGATAAGAACAAAAAACAATGTCTATGTGTTAAAAGAAGAAAAAGAATAATGCCACGTAAGCAAATATGATGAAAGTTGGTTGTGGCATAGGAGACTTGGAAACCTAAATTTTGATCATATAATCAAGCTCAGAAACAATGGGGCAGTAAAAGATCTTTCGAAGATATCAAAGCCATACGACTCTGTTTGTAAACCTTGTCAGATAGGAAATCTTACTCGCACTCAATTCAAATACAAAAAATTTCCTTCAACAGAAAAACCTCTCCAGTTAGTACATATGGATTTATGTGCACCATCAAGGAAAGAAGGTACAAGAAAAGAAAATGATTTTATGTTGATTATTGATGATTATTCTAGACTAACATGGGTTGCATTTTTGAAGGAAAAATCTGAAGCATTTGAAAAATTCAAAGTTTTTAAGGCTCTAACTGAGAATCAAACAAGAAAACGATTGAAGGAAGTAAGGTCTGATAGAGGAGGAGAGTTTATCTCATGGAACTTCAAAGAGTTCTGTGATAAACATGGAATCAAAAGAGATTACACAATTCTAAGGACTCCACAACAAAATGGAGTTGTTGAGAGGCAAAATAGATCAGTACAGCAAATGGCAAGGTCAATGATGAATGAAAGGAACATACCTCAGACATATTCGGTGAAAGCAATTCATACAGTTGTTCATATCCTTAACAAAGCACATCTTATACCACATAGTGACAAGACTCCTTATGAAATATTGTTTGGAAGACCTGCTTCATTCAAGCATTTTAAAGTCTTTGGGAGTAAATGTTATATTAAGAATAATGATGAAAATATTGGCAAATATGATGACAGGGCTGATGAAGGTATCTTCTTAGGTTATGCTACAAATAGTAAAGGGTACAAATGTTACAATAAGAGGTTGCATAAACTGGTTGATTGTATAGACATAAAATTTGATGAAGAAATCTCGGTCAGAACTGTAAGCAGTGTTGAACCAAGCACATAAGATATAGTTGAAGATGAAGATGAACAGGTCCAAGGATAAAAAGAGAAGAATCTGAATAAGATGAAGATACAAATACTCAGGCTGCCACAAATCAGCAGAAAGAAACAAACTCACCTCTCAGAACTATTAGAAAGAATCATCCTAAAAATCAGATAATTGGAGATATAAATAAAGGAGTTCAGACAAGATGGAAATTGATTAAAGACTCAGAACAATCTCATGTTGCTTTTCTATCTATGATTGAACCTAAAAATTTTGATGAATCCAACAAGCATGATGATTGGATTAGAGCTACGAATCAAGAGCTTGATCAGATTGAGAAGAAAAATACTTGGGAGCTTGTTCCTAGACCCGAAGATAAGAATGTAATAGGTTCCAAATGGGTGTTCAAGAATAAAATGAATGAAAAAGGACAAGTTGTTAGAAATAAAGCTAGATTGGTCTGTAAATGGTATGCACAAGTTGAAGGTCGGGATTTTGATGAAA
>JASDQU010032798.1:4593-19984 GCA_032191745.1 Picea mariana | reverse complement strand
ATAATATTTTAATATTATTCCAAAAGCCATGTGAAATATATGTTTTGTCCTAAGTTCCTGGGGAGGAACACATGCTGATGGAGTGCATGCAGCTTCATGGGTGACATGTGTCAACCCAGGCACATGCAGTTAAAAAACTGCAGAAGTTAGTCATGGAGGGGGTTGGGTCATTCGGTCATCCTCCGCCTGAGTTCTCGTGATGCTCATCTGAACTCGTTTTGCCTCTGCATGTGCATCTGCATTGTTTCCTGGTCACACACCCTAAAACCTGTGGGAAAACCGACGGACTAATCCACGTCTTCAGGGAAGTTCAAGTATCTCGTATTTTTCTGAGTCGTGTGATGTCATAACTATGGGTTGTTGTGGCCACGCAGTTCATTCGTGAGTCGTTCTGTGTCTTCTGAGGAACCCGACACCTAGGTAATCACCTTAGTTGTGCCATGTTTTAGCGTGGGTTGTTGTTGCTTGCAGTGCAATGCCCATCTGCTTTTGTTGCTATCAACCCTATGTGAATGAATGATGAACCATTGTTATTGTCCTCCCTATGTTGGAATGGAGTTGAAGAGGCAGGTTGTCAGGCCTGAGAGTAGCTCTCTCTAGGTGAGAGAGTTTGCTCAGAAGTGGTATTCTTCTAGAGAGAGTCCAGCACCAGCTACAGAGCTCTAAGACTTCCTGATCTAGCTTGTTTCTAAGACCCAGAGAGGGAGGTGAAGCACTGATGGACTATGCTTGTGAAGGTGTCTACTCCCCGGCGAAATAGGCATGTGGGGAATGAGAGTCTGTGAGTAGTGGACGTAAGAAGGTATCCTCGGAAGAATCCTTCTAGTTATTCTGTGTAGTTTTTCATGTAACCTCAGCCTAGACTAGGATTCCTTGCCTTGGGTGGAGCTTAGTCCCAACTCGGGGGTGACCACTGTTGATCATGATGAGTAGCGTGGTCTAAGGCTGGGAGGTTCGTGGAAGGCCTGCATGTGGTTGGTGGAATTACCACAGTTTCAAAGATAAGTATCAACTTATTCTTATTATTATGTTTTGCATGCCTGTGATGCTTATATGTATCATGTATTATGTTGTGCATATGGATTATTATTAATGACAAGGATTATTAATGTTAGCAGTAATCGTGTGCTTACTTTGAGTTAAATGTGTTTAATATGATTTAAATGCATTTTATTAATTAATTATGAGAATGATGTTGTTCTACACAGTAGCGTTTGCCCGGTCAGTGGGATGACGGCCCAGGGGAGCATTTACAGTTTGGTATCAGAGCCTAGTTTCAACGCTGAGCCTGGATGGGCTGGATAAGTGGTCTTCAGACCGAGGTTTTTAGAAGAAATTGTGTCTGGAGGACTAATTTCAGGCCTCAAAATGTTTCTAAGTGTCAATGGGCTACTTGACCATGTTACAAAGCTCAGGAAGTGTAGCGGTATTATAAAACTGTAGCCGGTGTGGTATATGGCCACAGGGAGAGAGAGAAATCCACACCGGAAGTGTTGGATCAAGTAGATGAAGGTTTAGAAGGAGGGTACCAAGTCATTGTCTAGAAGTCCTTGAGAAGTAGAGTTGGACAGTCAAAATTCTCTGTGGAGAACTCGCAAAATCTCAAGGTCGTAGGATGGCCAGAAGTTGCAAGGTGGTTAGTGGATGGAAAAACTCGCCACCCTAGGATCTAGAATAAACGTGAGTCATTGATTGATGCAGGAGCATCGCTCACTCATCAAGCGAGCCAGCACATTGAGAGGAAACAGCTGGACAGCGCCAGCACACATTTTGAGATACTTGGGAGTTGTTGCGTCGCTCTTTAATGAATTCAATCATAAAGAAGTGCACTTGTATTGTAAAGGGGACCTTGAGCCTTTAAGCTCTCGTCCTTAGTAGATAGGAAAACATTTAATGGCATTTAATAGAATTAATGCAGGTAGATAGGATATTTGATTCTAGAATGGATAGCTTTAGAATTGTGAGGGAAAACGGATATAGACACCCTCCTTTGTATCATTGTAATATTAGCAGCATTCAAGGCAAGAAGAGAGAGCAAGCAGAGAATTTGTGAAGAACACCCATGTACAGATATTATTGAATTAATAGAAGAGAGTCTTTGATTCAATCTCATGGCCGATGTTGCTTCTCTGTGTATGTTGCTTATGTGATCATGAATGGTTGTTTTTTTTTTTCTGTCATATATTTTCTTTGATATGTTGTGTAGGTGATTTCGTAGTTAGACTGAAATCTGTGAGAGTAAGAAATTAGTTTCAATTGTTTCTCTATATTGAACCAGAGAATTCCTGCAAAGGATGCAGTTGAATTTGTCCGCAAGGAGTGCGTGACTACAGGGTTCAATCAGAGGAAACTTTTGTTCTTACTCATCTTAGGAGTGCAGATTGGGCACCAAAGTCATGCAAGGTGTGCGCAGGCTAGACAAAGTCTTGGAGTTGCGATTATGAGCAAATAGAATTACGATTTCTTCCGCAAGTTGGTGCGCAGAGTCAAGAATCTCAACACTTTGAGGGTGTGGAGAGTTTGATGCAGGGAATGCATGTCAGAAAGTTCTCAGGAGGACTGGTGAAGTCGAGAACAAGCTCAGGAGGAATAGGCCTATAAGTTCGCTAGAGGATAAGTGCAGGTGTTGCGCGAGAGGCCTGAGAGAAGCTCCACTGGTTAGTAGGCAGGTAGCAAGTCTTCACAAAGGAAGTGCTTGATTCATCTCCTAAGAGATATCAATGGAGAGATGGACAGTTGAAATCTCCAGGAGAGATTCCACAAAGGTCCGAGAACCATAGATCTTGCAAAGGTGCCAGGGATTTACTACATGAACCATTCATAGGTCCGAAGCGCAGGGGGAAGGAGAACCGTTGATCTGAGTTCATAGAGGCCATCAGATCTGCACGTGCCATCGCATATCGGCATATCGCGAGGTGAAGCACCAAAGGTTTGCAGCGAGAGTTGCGATATCGCGATCCATGATATCCCGATAGGATCAGAGCCATTGATCGTGAGGACGCGTGTCAAGGAATCCCAATATATCGAGGTTCAGAGAATCGGGGTTCTCAAAGTCAGAGAACACTTGCATGTTGGATCCGCGATTTGCGATATCCTGACGGTGACGTGGCAGTGTGGGACCGCAGGTGCAGGTGGAGTATAGGTGGCATCATATCGGGGATCGGGGAACGACAAGTCCTGAGTCCATCAATATCAGAATTCGTGATCCTGCGAACTCCGAAGTCCCGATAGAAGGATAAGAAGTGGAGGGTCCAGCCCACACGTGTATCGGGAAAACCCGACCCATCGGGGTTCGAAGTTTGGGAATTCAATTTGGTGGCATCACGAGTAGTGATTTCCTGATAGAGAGAAATTCCGATAGCGGAGGAGGAGTCAACATTGACTTGCATCGGACTTTGGGGAATCATGAAGTGAGAAACATGTGATCATAGGATTTGCGAATTCCGATTTCTCGATTTGGAGAAGGGAGGTCAGAAAGGAGTCACTGTGGGTGAAGAATTCCCGACAGGGAATTAGAAGAGCATTGACGCTCTTCGGGCTGAGGTCAGAGAAGGTCCTGGTGGAAGCAGGATGCGCGCCTGGCATGTGCTGCGTCATTGATCGTGGTTGGTTTGAACCATTGGATCATTTAGTGAATTTAGGGATCGTGAAATTGGAGAGCAGGCCAAATTCTTGGTCACTCCAAGTCCTGAATTGAGAAAGAGATTAATAAGGGTACAATCGAATGGTGGAGTGCTTCCAGGAAGAAGTGTTGAAATCCCGTGAGCCATTGGATCCAGCCAACTAGCGAGGAAGTTAGGGATGAAGAGATTTGATAGGTGTAAGCATAGGAGAGATCTGGACCGTTAGATCCAAATCATCGAGGATCGTTGGATCTCGTAGAAGAAATCGTTATATCAATGGCTTGAGATATGATATCTAGGACGAAATCAACATGGCGACAATTAGGACAGTAGAGAATGAGTATCAAATTGTCCTGAAAGCAGAAGAGAAGTTGACCAAGAAGCAAAGTCAACAAAACAGAGGTCAAAGCTTGAACATAGGCAAAGGAGTTTCCCAGGATAAAGCACAGAAGCCCAAGGATGAGGTAGAGAAACCACATAGTCACTCTAAGAGAGGAGGAAGTTCCCAAGGAAGATAGGGTGGTGGTAGAAACTATTTTCCTAGAGGAATAGGAAGAGGTAGAGGAGGAGAAGTAAGATGTTATTCCTATGGGAAAACAAGACACATGTCTTGGGATTGTCCCGAGAGGAAGAAAGGGGGTGAAGCTCACATTTTGGAAGCACGGAAACAAGATATTGAGGAAGAAGGTGCAGAACATGGGAAATCCTTGATGATGAAGAAGGTTCTTTTGAAGCAAGAACCAAAGACCAAAAAACCATCACAGGAGATCAATTTGTTCAGGACAGCTTGCAAAATGAAGGATAGGGTTTGCAAGGTGATAATTGATAGTGGGAGCACTGACAACTTAGTATCCATGGAGATGGTGGAGAATCTAGATATGGATATGACTGCACATCCAACACCATATAGCGTCTCATGGTTGCAGAAAGGTCATCAGGTAATAGTCACTCAACAATGCCTAGTTGAATTAAAATAGGAGGATATAGAGATGAGATTTTGTGTGACATGATTTCCATGAATGTATGTCATGTTTTGTTGGGAATACCGTGGAAGTATGATAGGAACGTCATTCATGATTGGAGGAGGAATAATTACACCTTAGAGAAGAATGGTAGGACACACATGTTGCTGCCAATTGAAGAAAGGAAGGTGAAGGATGAAGCTAGTATGAGCATACTTCTCACGAGTGGGAAGGAACTCCTAAACGAAGTAAAGAAGGAATAGGAGATGCAGTTTGATGTAGAGAGGAAGTCGAGGGTTATCCTTACCAATACTTAAATGGATGATTTACCTGAGGAAGTTTAGGAACTGTTAGAGAATGTTTATGACATTGTAGTGGATGAGTTTCCAAACTCACTACCACCTATCAGAAGTATCAGCCATCACATTGAATTGATACCAGGAGCAAGCCTGTCAAATAAAGAAGCATACAGGTTGACACCTCAGGAGAATGAGGAGGTGAAGAGATAGGTTCAGGATCTGTTAGACAAAGGATTGGTTAGAGAAAGATTGAGTCCATGTGCAATGCCAACTATATTAAGTCCAAGGAAGGATGGAGGATGGAGAATGTGTACGGACTCGAGGGCCATAAACAAGATCACCATCAAATACAGATTTCCATTACCAAGAATGGATGACTTGATGGATTCCTTGAGTGGGGATAACTATTTTTCAAAAATAGATTTGAAAAGTGGATATCACCAGATAAGGATGAGAGAAGGTGATGAGTGGAAAACAACATTCAAGAAAAATGAGGGGTTGTATGAATGGCTTGTTATGTCGTTTGTCTTAATGAACACCCCGAGTACTTTTATGAGAATGATGAGTGAGGTGTTAAAATATTTCATTGGTAAGTTCATGATTGTATATATGGATGACATAATGGTCTTTAGCAAGACTAAGGAGGAGCACTTGAGACATTTGACATTGGTGATGAGGAGGTTGCAGCAAGAGAAGTTGTTGATTAATCTGAGAAAGTCCTCTTTCATGAACACATAACTCATAAATTTGGGTTTTGTAATTTCTTCAAATGAATTGAAGATGGATCCTGAAAAGGTGAAAGCGATCATAGAATGGCCATCACCAAAGAATATATTTGAAGTAAGAAGCTTCCATGGATTAGCAAGTTTTTATCGAAAGTTCATTATAATTTTTAGCGGGATTGGTGCTCAAATGATGGATACAGTGAAGAAAAGACACAAGTATTTCAAAGAGATAGAAGAGGTTGAGATGAGATTAAACATATTGAAGGAGAACATAACGCAACAATTGATTCTAGTTTTACTGGATTTCGAAAAAACATTTCAGATGAGAAGTGATGCGAGTGGAGTTGCAATTGGAGTAGTCTTAAGTCAAGATAACATACCTGTTGCATATTTCACCAAGAAGATGAATGAAGCTAAAAATAATTACTCCACATATGACAAAGAGTTCTATGTCATAATTCAAGCCTTGAATAAATGGAGGCACTATCTCATACCGAAGGAGTTTTTTTTGTATAGCGATAATCAAGCTTTGCAATTCATAACTAGACATGAGAAGTTAAACTAGAGACATGCCAAGTGCATAGTGTTTATGAAAAATTTCACTTTTGTCATTAAACATATTTATGGAAATTCTAATGAGGTTGTTGATGCATTGAGTAGGAGAATTTTGATTCTGCAGGAATTTCAAGTCAAGACCTTGGGGTTTTACCACCTTAAGGAAATGTACCACAGTGATCCAGATTTTGGAGAGGCATATGAGGTCTTTGCGAATCCTATGATCAGAGATAGAAGCCAGTGGGTCGAATATCTAATTCATGATGGGTTGTTATTCAAAGGATGTCAGTTGTGCATACCAAGATGCTCAATGAGGGATAATTTGTTGAAGGAAAATCATAGTGGAGGTCTAGCCGAACATTTCAGCCATGAAAAAACATTTTCCCAATTAAACGGTTCATATCATTGGCCAGGTATGAGAGCAGAGGTGAAGATTTTTGTGAACAATTGTAATATTTTTCAATATGCCAAGGGGAAGAAACATAACACTGGGTTGTATAAGCCATTTCCTATTCTAGAGAGGTTGTGGGATACAATAAGCATGGATTTTGTGTTGGGATTGCTAAGGACACAGAGAGGAAGTGATTCCATATTTGCGGTGGTGGATAGGTTTTCGAAGATGGAACAATTTATCCCATGCCAGAAGACTAGTGATGCAATGCATTTTGCATATTTTTTTTCCAGAGAGGTTGTGAGACTCCATGGATTGCCCAAGAGTATAGTTTCAAACAGGGATACCAAATTTGTTGGCCATTTATGGAGGACGTTGTGGAAAACGTTTGGGACAGAGCTATCTTTTAGTTCTGCATATCATCCACAAACGGATGGACAGACCAAAGTGGTGAATAGAAGCTTAGGAGATTTGTTGAGGAGTTTGGTCACTTAACACCATAGTCAGTGGGATCAGATTCTAGCACAAGCCGATTTTTCATTTAATGACTCAGTGAACATAAGCAATGGGAAAATTCCATTTCAGATCATGTATGGAATAAATCCACGAGGAGTGTATGAGTTGAGGGATCTGAAGCAGAGTGATTTTAGAAGCACTAGAGCTGAAGACTTCACTACAGAGATGCAGGGACTTCACAATCAGATCAAGGAGCAATTGAAGAAGAGCAGCAATGAATACAAGTGCAGAGCTCATCAACATAGGAGAAAGTTTCAATTTGAAGTGGGAGATCAATTTCTATCACATCTAAGGAAGGAAAGATTCCCGAGGGGAACATACAATAAACTAAACCTGAAAAAGATAGGGTTGTGTAAAAACTTGAGGAGATTTGGTGAGAATGCTTATGAGTTAGAGCTACTAAAATATGTGGGTATATCTCCCATATTCAACATTGCATACCTGTATTCATATAGGGAAGATAGAACCGAAGGGTCAGGAGATCGAGGAGAGATCCACTGGAGAATGAAAATGCTTGTAGCAGAGAAACTGCAGATGGAAAATATCATAGATCAACAAGTTGGTAAGAAGACCAGAAGGAAAACATATTTTGAATATTTGGTGAAGTGGAAAGGACAACCAGTAGAAGATGCTAGTTGGGTTGGTGAATAAGATATCTAGAAGCATGGAAGATTGGTGCAGGATCTCATGGACAGGAGTGCATGAACTTTTCAGCCAAGGGAGTATGATGCAGGAGCACCGCCAACAAAGCACAAGTGCGAGATAGTTGGGCGCATTAGTGTGTATTTTGAAATGTTTTTAATTTCAAAGACTGGTGTATTAATGTAATATCTGACAAAGATTTTTGAGTTATGAACATATTTAATGATCAGAGGTTGATCCATTGTGTAAGATTGGTGGGGAATGTATTTTTTTTTATGAGATGGATCGCAGTACAGATTTGGAGCTTGCACTCTTATCTATCCAACTCAATATTTATTGTAATAAATGATAACTAGTTGATAACATTTAATTCCGATAGCGTAGAATACACTAGCTGTAGAGAAGAACTCAAGAGAGTCCCTTTGTATAAATCTTTGTATTGTTGTCGAGGAGAGGTTGTTAAATGTAATGTGTAGATTTCCATTGTCAGTGAAGAGTTAGGAGATGCAGAGAAAATTTGTATGAATGTATGTAAGTTTCAGTTGAATGAATATAGTAGAGGAATATTGTCCCAATGAGGATTATTATGTGTCTATCTGAATGAATGGTAGACTTTTTGTTTAATTTCAATTGTCTATTATTTCTTTTTCTTGTATCCATGACCAAATTTGCATTGTTGAATGTATGAGTCACTGTGAAGAGTAACTAAGTTTCAATTGTTTCTCTTCATTAAACAAGTGCAAGGCATGCATAATGTCCGCAAGGAGTGCGTGACCAAGTCTATTTTGACTCGAAACTTAGAAGAGATAATGAGAACTTGTGTGTGTGCAAGGAGTTCATTGACGTCCACAAGGAGCGTGTGACAGAGTTTCCAGATTCGAAATCTCAGGAGAGTTAGCGTGATTTCAGTCACAAGAGACAGAAGCAGTTGGGGAACAGTTGTAAGGAGTGTAAAGCCATCCACAGGGGAGTCAACTATGGAAGAGGATATGTTGCAAGGTGTGCACAGATCAATATTTTGACTAAGTGTCAAAGAGGGTGTTCAGAGGAACGATCGAAGGTAGAATAAGTAAAGCTCAGGAGGGAGAGAGGTGGAAATTCTTCAAGGAGAGAATTCTCTGGATTCTTTACTAAAATCAGTGGACAATATTCATTTCTAGGGGTGGAAAACGATTCTAGGTCATCATACCTGGGAAAGTTATGTGATGGATAGTCGTAAGGTGTTTCAACACTTCAGATTTTGAAACATTGGAAGGCTCAGCGAAAGTAAAGTCGTGAAGTCCAAAGTCACAAACGGATCCCAACCATTGATGGTGAAAGGATCGTGTGGCAATGGATTAAGGAATTCGAGAGTCAAAAGTTTGGAAGTTCTGGGGCGAGAAGATGATAGTTTCACGAAGTTGTGAAACCCAAACCATAGTGGAGCCAACAAATCCGAAGAGACACATGGTGGAAGCTCAGAGACCTGGAGAAGCATGTTTCATGAAAAGTCAAAGGAAGAGCTCAGGATATCCATGAAGCCTGAATCACGAAGGGATAGACCCATGGTTATAGTCGTGGTCACTAGTAGAAAAAGAGAGGGACCCAAAGAGTCATTTTGACTCAATAGTTCAAACGATCCTAGACAGGAAGGTCTGCACCAATGTTCAATGCATTAATTGATGTCTCACCTATGATTTTCCATCACATTTCCTCACTAAGGATAACACCAACAACATCATCAAATTTCAAAGTATTTGAACTAGAGACAGAGTTACTTGCAACCATGGCCAAGTCGTTCCATCTTTCTGGCAATGAGCACAAGATTAGAAGATCCCTAAACTCATCATCAATGTCCACTTTTACATAATTTATTTGATTAGTAACTGTATTAAATTCATTTAAATGATCTACAGTAGACCCACCTTTTGACATCTTCATATTAAATAATATCTTCATTATAAATACCTTATTGGACACCGAGGGTTTTTCATACAGTTTAGCCAATGCGTCCATCAGTTCCTTCGTTGTCTTTTCTTTCGAAATATTGAAAGCCACCAACAGTGTCAGGCTCAGCCGTATCATTCCTAGTGCCTTTCTGCCAAAAACCTCCCATTCTTCGTCCTTCATGGTTGTCGACTTCTTTGCTATTCCACGCAATGGTAGGAATAGATCCTTCTAATATAAATAATCATCCATATGCATCTTCCATAACTGGTAGTTTTGGCCATTCAATTTCTCGACCCTAAATTTTCCATCTTCTGCCATTGCTCCCACTTGAACCAGGAACCCTCTTTTTCTACGAGTTTCCTTTCACTTTGATACTAGTTGTTAGAAAAATAGGATCGCGGAGAAATAAAATTAAAAAAATGCAGAAATAAAGCATAGAAGATACACAATACAATAGAGACATAGATATACTTGGTTCACCCAGTGTGGGCTACGTTCACCAGAAAAATTGCGAGGGCCTTCCTTTATTATTATCCAACAAATGAAGGGATACAACCTACAACACATCTGTTGTAACTTCCTCTTCTTTCTCTCACATTATCCTCACTCAGAATACAATATTCACAACAATACATAGCTTCAATACATTTCCCTCATAAAAGAGGGTTTCCTTTTAGGGAAAAAAACCCTAACATAACTTCTACCGTCAGATCTGTGACCTTATAATGAATGGTCCAGATTTACAATGAAATTACAATATACATTTACAAGGCAATTTTTCCTTCGAGGGCCTACTTTCCCCTGAACCCCACAGAGGGGGTAACCCCCCTTTGCACTCCCCCGTGTGGAGGAGTGTACACTCTTTTGGTGTGTAAAGTCTTCATGGGGCATAAATAGGGATGAAAATAAAGACCTCTGAATCAGGAATATAATCAGGTGCCACAACCAACACTGACAAAATTTTGATATCTTCAATCTTCTCAAGGTCCACCACTATGCCCTCCTCTAAGATGACGTGGCCCAAATAATGGATATGCATTTGATATAAATTGCATTTTCTTAAATTGGCATATAATTAGTTCTCTCTCAAAACTTGTAGCACCATCCTCAAGGGTTTCATATTCTCCTCCTCTTTCTTGGAGTAGATAATAATGTCATCCAAGAAGAAAATGGCAAATTTTTCCAATTAATCCCTAAACACTCCATTCATTAGAGACATAAAAGTGGCGAGTGCATTTGTTAAGACAAATGGAACCCCCAAAAAATCATAATGGTTATACCTTGTCTAGAATATTGTCTTGGCAGTGTCTTCTTATTTGATTTACTTGATGATAACCTGATCTCAATTCAATCTTGGAAAATATATTTTCTCCTTTAAATTGATTGAAAGTGTCATCAATCTATGGTAGATGGTACATGTTCTTTACAATAAAATTATTAAGTTGTCTGAATTCAATAAATAACCTCATAGTTCCATCCTTCTTCTTCACAAAAAACACTAGGGCACCCCAAGGTGAAACTCTTGGGTGTATGTACCCCTTCTTCAACAATTCTTCTAGCTGCATCTACAACTCATTTAGCTCTTCTGTACTCATTCTTTAGGGAGTTTTTGACACTTGGTAATATCCAAGAATTAAGTCAATATAGAAGTCAATATCTCTCTTTGGTGGAAATCCTAGCAACTCCCCAAACACATATTCATACTCCTTCAAATTGGATAGTCACTTCAAGACTTGGCTCGTTTTCTTTTATTGTCTCTTCCATATGGGTTGCCACTTCAAGACTTGGCTCGTTTTCTTTTAGGAAATTATATTTGAAACCATTTCCTAAAACGTCTTCTAAACTATAATTTTTAAATCTCTCTAACAAAGATAGGTCTTGGAATACCTCGCACCATCCTTGAATTCCCTTCCCCATCAAGCAGGGATTATTTTAAGGATGGAAATTTATTTTAAACTGTAGAAACCTTGGCGATTATTACTAATCCTTCATATGCCAACTATAAATGTTTGGTGATATTTTTGTAAAAATATTCAAATTTCTAAGGATTTTATATAGTTTTTATAAAATTTTGGTGATTTTTAAGGTAAAATAATTTTATCCTATAGAATTTGGGCGAATAATTTTTAAAATAGTGAATCTCGCTTTTGGAAAAACCATGGAAAATTAGCCCATGAGCAAAATTTAGCCCCTAAAATCATCCATGCCATCAAGGCATGTGAAATCCTTTTTGTATAAAACTAGGACAACACGATTCTTGTCCAACCAATACATACCAATAAAAAAATCATATGACCCAAGTGATACGATGTTCAACTCTACCTTATTTCTAACTCTATCTGTGCTTACCAGGAAATCCTTAACAATTTCATTGATTTTTCTCTTAGTTCCAGTGGCTAGTTGAACCAAACAATACCTTTCATGCTTAAATCTCTTCAATTTAATCCATTCAACTATTTATAGATCTATATAGCTATCAGTACCTCCATAATGAATAAAAATATATATGGGATGATTATCAATATTACCTTCTACCTCAATCATGTGGGATTGGTAGTCTTCTTGTCTATTGTCTAAGGTTGCATAAATCCTTGGCATGCTTCTGCCCATGTCATACACTATATCATATTCTTGAATTTTTTATAGATTATTCATCATATCTCTCTGTTGAGGACAATATTTATACATGTGCTCTTCCTTCCAACCCCAATAGTTTATGCGATGTTTTCTTGGCATTTTCACCAAGGAATCTGGAATTTTCCAATCACCTTGTGATGATTTTCCTTGTTTATATGATTGAGATACATTCTTAATGAAAGGTGGCTTGAATCATTTCTTCCTCTAATCCATCTTACCTTTATTCCTATCATCCAATGTCTTTCAGAAATATGGTCTTCCTTTGTTCTGCCCATACAAATACTTAGCTTTTCCTATGGATTCTTCCAAGGTATTTGGATCATCAAAATGAATTGTATTCTTGTAGAAGAATGGAATTCCACTCCAAAACCTTTAAATTTTGACCTTCTCATCATTGATGAAGTCCACATACCTTAGAAGTTAAAATAATTTCCTCTCATACTCATCCATGGTCATGCTTCCAAGATTGAGTTCAAAGAACTCTTCCATCTTCTTGTCATAATATTGCTCTGATAAATATTTTTGTTGGAAATATATTATAAACTACCTCCATGACATCCTCTTCTCATTAATGTTCTTCACCACATAGATGCTTTCTTGAATATGGTAGGATGCAATTCTAGCTTCTACATTTGATGAATAATTGTGCAATTGGAAAAATTTCCTCATTCCCAACAACTATGTCTCTGCCTATTCATATTTCTTATGGTCACCATCAAAAGTATGAAGCTTAATATTCCTAATATCTCCTTCCAAAACATCTATTTCAAGACTCCTCCTTTGTATTCGAATAAAGGACACACTTGGGGATGTTCTCTGACCTTGAACATGCATGTGCTCTTCTGGTTGAATGTCTTGTTGAATGATGATGATTATGATGTCTACTAAGACTCCTTGTTCTTCTATATCTACCATGGTCATCCCTCCTATCATGAGATATAGATTTTTCCACGTGTCTTGCACTAGATGCTTGTTTTATGCCAAAATATTTATTGACTTGTCTCAGCAACATATTCAAAATCCATAGTATCACCTCCTAGAATTTTATTATCCTTTCATTTTATTCTCTATATCTCTTGACTTCTTTCTGAAATATTTCATATTCTCAACCAACTCCACTGGCTCCACCCTACTTCTTCATCCATTGGACTCGATCTCAACATTTTCCATGTTGACATGTAATCATATGACCTCCTCCTCATCGATGTAATATCCTTGGGAATCCCCAATATCTCTAGTCCTCATGTAGGAACCAAATGTTATTTTTTTGCACCTCTAATTATGTAAAAAAGTTCATGAACAATTGTTGTTAGAATTATGCATATTGTAAAATATTTCATTAATTAGATTACATGTTATTCTTCATCTCAGTTTATGAGCAGTATGGATGCATTAAAATGTGCTTCTGATTTACTAGATACATTCTTCTTTGAATTTTATTTCTAATGATTGTACCCATGCTTCATTATGATTTATGATATAAAATTTGTAACCTTTTGAATTTTGCAATTTCCACTCATTTGTGCTCTGGTTTTACTAATGTAATTTTTTCGAGAAACCATTTTCTTCCCTCTATAATAGAAAATATGTCAGGAATCAGGGAAAATTTTGTATTGGGAATAGATAAAATTTATTACTTTAAACATAGATCAACTCTTGGATTTGGAATCCTATGCTCCATTCAAATTTTGTATAAATTTGGAATTTATGACTTTGCACTTTTACACTTTCCCCAGGCTTGGAATTTTTATCCAAAATTGATTATCTCCCAAACGAAGAAAAACTGGAAAAACCACCCTCATGGAAAATGTATATAGATTGAGGAGTAGAAATGTTGACTATATAAAAAAATTTGGATTGGTGATCTAGGGTCCCTCTTCCTCTTAATTTTTCAAAAATCCTTGAAATGTGCCTGAGTGGTGGATTTTCCCTGTTTAAGTATCCCCACACTAACCCCTTTTGAATTTTTCCATGATCCTAAATGGGTATCTTCATGCCCTTTTTTGGACTCCCTATAAAAATTTCACCTTATTTTGGGCCCCGGTTACTAACCATGACCCAGTCCTAGATCTTTAAAAACCATTGATTCATTTTTTTCAGAACATTTAAGTAGAATTATCCAGTGGCCCCCACTGGAATTATTGTATCCCTCATCACTATGAACACACCCCTAATTTTTCATCTAATTCTAAGTTGAAACGCTCTTGTTATGGCCAAAACAAATTTTTGGCTCCACACTTTTTCTTGTAAATTTTATATTTTTGTTGACATGGAAATCATACTAACATGAAATGGCATGCAAATTTTGATATCCACTTGTCATCCCTTGATTCGTCCATGTCTTCATCCTCCTTTGTCTCCTTTATCATCAATTGAGGATCTCTCCTACATCGACAATATAAAATTTATTTTACATTATGAAAAGCTCCACCTTCATAGGATTCTATCAAACTTCGATCATCGATGAGAAAAAATTAACTTCCATTGGTGAGTTACAAAAGGAATTTCTTCACGGGATTTCACCAAAACCCAAAACCAAAACTATACTGAATCTCAGTCGTCGATATCAAAACCAACTGTAACCTCAACCATCGATCCACTAAATTTCACCAAGCTCACGAATGAATCTTAAATATTGATTTCCATATCAAACACGATATGGATCGTCCATTCCCAAAAATTGCCAAACCTTGTAGAACCCTGATACCTCCATCAATAATCTATGATAAATGTTTTACTTCACTGAAGTGGCATGACACATGGATGATGTGGCATGAAAAGTGGATGATGATGTGGAAACTTGGTTGATGTGGCATGACTCGTGGATGACAATGTGGCAACTTGGATGATATGGCATGGAATTTGGATAATGGCCACCTATTATACCCTCGACCATGTCATTATCCGCCTTTCCCCTTCATTAATGATTGAGGATCTCTCTTACATCGACAATTGACAATATCTTTTTCATTTATGAAAAAGAATACTCCATGGGATTTTGTCGAACTTCAATCATCGACGATCGGTGATCTCTTTTCATTGATGATCAAAAATCAGTGATTTCCCTTCATGAATGGTTGATGAAAAATTATCACTTGTAAAATTTTGTTGA
>JASDQU010032797.1:3028-14015 GCA_032191745.1 Picea mariana | reverse complement strand
CCATAGCCTCGACAGGGTTTCCATTTAACCCACTCTGGCATTTGTATCCTGCTAAGAAGTTCTGGATCAGAATAAAGGACATTAAAGAGGTTTCTTTTTGCAAATTTTCATATACCCGACATTGCTTCACTGCCAGCGGGCCTGTTCAGTACCTCGGCGAAGTTGTCTTGGCGCCATGCATGCATTTACCCGCTTCCAGCAAACCTGTTCAGTATCCCGACGGGTTTACAAGCACTTCCGACAGCTCTTCTTAGTAATTTTTTTTTTTTTTTCATAGATATATATTTGAGTGGGGTGACGCTGAAAATCTTGATATTTTAACATTTTTTCAAACCTCATCATAATTTTTTAGGACTGTCCTCTATTTAGATCCAGAGATGTTTTATTTACAAAAACAACTTCCTAAAACAGGGAGACATCTTCTGAGTCATTCCTTTATGGAACAGGGACAACGTAAAAAGATAATAGATGATCATGACAAACTTTGCTCAGAGATCGAAATCAGTCAACTTCTTTCAAACAACAGACTTTTTCCAACACAGATATAAATTTCAGAAATATGCCATTGATGTTTGTACAAATTTTCAGAAGTTATTTCAGCAAAGAAAGTTTCTTTTGTCTTTGTCTGAATATCTCAATATACAGATGTGTGTATTTCAAAGACATAAACTGATAAATTGAAATCAAAATAAAAAACAGAAAGCAAACGAAAAAGCAATCAAAAGAAACATATTTACATAATATACAAGGGTAGTTATCAAGCAAAGTATCTTTTCAGGGCTTGGCCATTCACCAGGTAGGTGTCAAGTTGCCCTTCAAGATTCTGCAATCGAAAAGAACTAGGACCCAACTTTTAAGCAATTAGAAATGGTCCAAGCCACAGATTTTGAAATTTTGTATGTTCACCCTTTCCCTCGTGTGGTTTGTCCCACTTCAAGACGACATCACCTACTTCAAAATTCCTATCAGAAGAAGAATTAGAATCGAACTAGCTTTTAACCAATTGTTGATGTTGATCTAACTTACGTTTAGCTTGGATTCTTACCTCTTCTATATTCATCAAAGCATTAATCCGGTTTTCCAGAGGGGGACAATCTTCTTCTTGAACTTTTTGTGACAACTGAAGTGAAGGAAGAAGAATGTGAGGTGGCATAATTGCTTCTCTGCCATAAATGAGAAAAAAGGGGGAGTTACCTACAACAACTTTTGGGGTTACCCTGTCAGCCCACAGTGTGTTCAGCAGAGCATTGTGCCAATTTTTGTGATTTTCAACCACGGTTCTCTTGATAATTTTAATCAAGTTCTTGTTTGTTGATTCAGCCAATCTGTTACCCTGGGGGTAATAACTAGCAGAATACTTCAACTTAATTCCTTTTTCCAAAGTGAACTCGCTCATCTCAAGAGAGGAAAAGTAAGAAGCATTATCGAAAACTAAGCAGTCAAGGATACCGAAACGAGTGATAATATTCGAATTTAGAAAGGCAATTACCTGACTAGTATTGAAAGTTCTTAATGCAGCAGCTTCAGACCATTGGGTAAAGTAATCCGTGGCTGTCACAATAAAATTGTGCTATTGTGAGGATGGAGGGTTGATTGGACCTATGATATCAAGGTCCCACTGCTGGAAAGGAGAATCTACTGAAATGGGTTGCAGAGGAAAGGCTGGTTTTTGTAACCGCCCTGATGCTTTCTGACAGATGATACATTTACGACACAAGGCATGAGCGTCTCTAAAAAGCGTGGGCCAGTAATAACCGGCTCTTAGAACTTTATGAGCAGTAGTGTCACCACCAAAATGGCCACCAGCTTCTCCTGCGTGCAACTCTAGCAAGACCTTCTCTGCTTCTTCTTTTTCAAGACAACGCATTAGTACGCCGTCAAAACTCTGACGAAACAGGATACCATCAACCAAATGAAAGGAGGCATACTTTAATCTCAATGCTCTTCTCTTAGGGGGATCTAAGTGATGAGGTGCTGACCCATGTTCAAGACATAATCTAATATCGTCGTACCAAGGACTAACAAGGTTTCGTGCGCAACAGATTAGACTTTGATCGCATTGTCCTAGGTTTGATGTATCACTTTCTTCTTGGTGTCCTGTCTTCGAATCATATACCAACTTACATAACCCTTGAACTCTCAAAATCTGAGCTGGGGTGATTTCTAAGTCATACTCCTGCAAGGAGGTGACCCAATTGGCTCTCTTCTCTCCTAGTTCCTTTTGGACTAACAAGTTCCTTACGGCTGGGTAGGGGACAATGAATTTCATCCTTGACTTCAAAAGGTAGGACCAGAAGTGCTTAAATGCTTTGAAAACAACATAGGCCTACCGATCTACCACTGGATAATTAAGTTTAGCACATTTGAAAGCAGAGCTCATAAAGGCGATGGGTACTTCGTGGTTCTTGACATTCTTATGAGTTAGGACAACGACATAGGAATGGTCAGAAGCAAAAGTGTAGAGTGTAAAGTCTTGTGAAAAATCTGGGCTCATGAGAGACAGAGCATCTATTATGGCCTTCTTTATTGCATTAAAAGCTTGGTTTTCTAGAAGTCCCCAGTGATATTGGGTGTCTTTCTTGATTAGGTTATGTAAAGGCCTGACCATTTCAGAGAAGCTGGGGACAAATATTCTCACGTAGTTAATCTGGCCTAAGAAAGACTGCATAGATTTTTTGGATGTAGGAAGGGGGATTTTTGCGATGACTTGAGTCCTCTCGGGGTCAATAATCATTCCTTCACTAGAAACAATGAATCCTAGGAGTTTACCCTGTTCTACTGCAAAGATAGATTTTTTGGGATTCAAGGAGATGCCGTATTTATGACATCGTAGTAGGACGGATCGTAAGTGAGCTAGATGATAATTTTTGTTTTTAGAATATACGATCACATCATCTAAATAAACTACTATGGACTGATTGATTAGGCCTCGGAAAGCAATGTCCATTGCTCTCTGAAAAGTGGCTCGGCGTTAATCAATCCAAAAGGCATTTTGCGATAAGCATAAGTGCCCCACGGGGTACGAAAGGTAGTTTTAAGTTGGTCTGGCGGAGACATCAGGACTTGGTTGTATCCAGAGAAACCATCCAGTAAGGATAGCCCCTCGGAACCAGATACCTGTTGAAGGATCTGTTCCATAGGTGGTACAGGGTAGTTGTCTTTGTCAGACGCTCTATTGAGGTTTCAGAAATCTACGGAGAGTCGGATTTCCCCGTTTTTCTTCCGAACTGGGACAAGGTTAGAAACCCATTGAGTGTGCCTAACAGGAAAAAATATTTTATCATTAAGGAGTTTATGCAATTCTTTTTGGACGGTCGGTTCCAGTTTAGGGTGCATTTTCCTCAATTTTTGTTCGAAGGGTAAGGTTTGGGGCTTCATCGGGATGACATGTTGTATGATATTAGGATCGAAAGTTTTAAGATCATCATACGTTCATGCAAAGACATCTTTAAATTCTTTAAATAATTTAACAAATGCGGATTTTTCTTGTCGAGAACATCCCAAGCCTAAATTAATGCACTGAGGGTTTTCATTAGTTCCTAGGTTTACTTTTTCATAAGACAACGAGGAACTATTGGTTTTACAGTTGACCGTCTTTTTAAATTTATCTTCAAAATCATAAAACTTTTCTAATCTAACTATAGATTTGGGTATGGAATTTACCATGTCCGACAGATCTTCAAGAGTTCTCAGATTAGGTATTACTGTAAAATCGTGCAAATTGTCATCGTGCGTGCGTTCATCTATCACCGCGTCTTGAAAGGTTTCTTCCATGTGCAGAAAGCTGATGATCTGCTGATCGTCGTCAAAGACTCCAGTTCGTGACGTTGTCGGGAATGGATGGTCGAAACAACAACTCGATGGAGAATGCGTCTGGGGAAAAGCATTCTGGAGGAAGAAGTTTAGAGGCTACATTAGCTAATAGATCTGCTTCGGTATTATTTAATCTAGGAATGGAATTTATATTGAAAGCGGAAAATTTATTCATTAAATTCCATACCTCAGACTGATATCTCTTGAGATGCGGAGAAAGACAGTGGATAGAATTTCTTACCTGTCTAACCACTATTTTAGAGTCACCAAATACAACCAGGTTTTGAATGTTCATATCCAGAGCTTTTCTGAGACCTTGTAGTAAAGCCTCATATTCTGCAGTATTATTAGTACATTCAAATTCTAGTCTACATGCAATCATCGTCTTATTACCTGCCAGATCGATAATGATGCAACCTGCCCCAACTCCTTCTTTAGACTTAGACTCGTCGAAATAAAGAGACCAAATTTGATTTGCATCGGGTACATGGGACCGTTGTATAGGAGTTGTTGGTTGCGTATATGCTACAATCTCGGACTGCTGTTCTAGATTGATGATAGGCGAAGCCTCGGCCATGAAATTGCTGAAGAAGGTGTCCATCCCTTGGACTTCGGGTGAATTAGCAGAAGGTGTGAATGGTTCGTTAGGATCGTTCAAATCTGTGACCGTGAACTTAAGGTAGCGTTCACGATTCACTCTGATCTTGTTGGACTTGCCATTCTCTGGAAGCCATAAGTGAGACCAGTCTGTCGCGAAGTAACCATGTAGTTGTTCCGACTAGTCCCTGCTTAAAAATAGACCATACACTTCTGGAATATCCACGACAATTATATCAATAATTTGATGAACCTTGGGGTTAGATAATATTCTGATAAGCACATTTTTTAGTTCACCTATAACTTTAACATTGGTCCGATCAAGTTGTATGATTTCTAAAGTCGAGGGTTCCACTTCAGCATTAATCTTCTAGCAAACAAACCAAGGCATCACATTAGATGACGCCCCTGAGTCCACCATACAATTATGCACGTTTCTATTAAAAATCTCGAAAGTTAACAAGAAAGGAGGTACATTTTTGCGAGTACTAAGAGTGGTAGCTTGTGGCTTTTTACTTGCATTTTCTAAAGCTACTTTATCTACATTATTTACATTATTTACAGGAAGACTTCCTTTATCTTGAGGATCATGATTATTTTTAGTGGAAGTCTTCTGAGGGACTTTGTTTTGCACAACCTTGTTACCATTAAAATTACCATTTTTTCCATTCTCGGAAATATTTTGCAACATTTTTTGTAACAGAAACGGAAACTTCAATAACTCATAAATACAAATGTTAGCCTTTAACTTTTTAAGATCTTCAACAACATCATAATCTAAGTTGGGGTTAACATTACTTGGTTTAGTCTCAGCTGATTTAGATTTCTTTGGAGGTGAAGTTGTAGTGTTTTCAGTAGAAAGTTTGTTTGTGGTCTTACTCCTAGTGTTATAAGGATGAATAGTCTCAAAGTTGGCTTGGAAGATGCTATCCGAGAAATGTCCAAAAACATTTGGAGAAGACTCTTCTTCTTGGACTGTCTCTTGTTCAACTACCTCCTCAGGAATCTCAGGAGGCATCAAGTTATCTTGAGCTTCTAGAATTGTTTGAAGGGCACATTGCAATCTTTCTAGATCTAGGCCTTCGGTGGTTGGATTAGGTCAGTTGGTGGGAAAAGGATTCCAGAAAGGAGGTTTGTAAGGTCCTTTGCTCAAGGAATCTTCTTCGGTTGACCTCTTTAAGTCTATAACTTGATTTGACAATTTTTAAACAACTTTAGTTAGGTTTTCCAAATCAGAGTTTTCAGGTTGAGTTTTACTTTGAGTGGGTCTGGGGAGGATTTCAATCTTCTTTTTGGAAGAAGAACTAGTCTCAGTTTCGTTGCTAGTAGAGTCTTTAAGACTAATTATGTCTTTTTCAATCTGGCTGGCCTCCTCGAAGGCTTCTAACAACGTGGCTTTCTTAGATCGTTTAACCCATATAGCTATGCTTTGATGCAAAGCTTTAGTGTAGTATGCTATTATAAGACTCTCAGTAGGCATGGAATCTGCAGGAATTCGGTTTTTGAGTGTTAAGAATCTTTGATTAAAGTCTTTAACTTTTTCTTTTGGGTTCATTCTTAAGCTTGAAATATCCATGACTAGGACTTCCAGAGGCTTACCGTCTCTGAACTTTTCCAAAAATCATGACTCAAACTTTTCCCAAGACACGATGGTATGGGGTTGCTGGGCAAAGTACCATGTGGATGCATTACCCTCAAAAGTATAAGGGAACAACCTACAGAAAACATCTTCATGTTCGACATTGCGGAGTCTTATGGCTAACATAAAATTTTTAATGTGATCTTCAGCGATCTGTTTTAATTCAGGATCAAACTTGGGTAGCCATTTCTCCGGGTGCTTAGGTAGACGGTGCTGAGCTCCAGGTACGGCTATGGCATCCTGATCAAGCCAGGGTCTAGCAGGGTTGTTCTAATTTGCCATCAGGGTAGTGGGTGTGGAAGGCTAAGAAGGGGAATTGCCTTCGTCAGAGGAATCTCCTCCAAAAGAGGAAGGAGGTGATGGAGGCGGTGAAGGAGGTATCCCAAATCCTCCTGCAACAGGATTTAAGATTGGATCTGAAGGATTCACAGTAGGATTAGTGTCACCTAATTGTTCTCTGATATCAGAGAAGTCCAAAGGTTGACCCCACAGACAGTTTGGTTGCCTCAGGCAAGCTAGGGCACTATGTGTTTTTATAAGAGATTGGCGGACAATCTCTTGTATGTCACCACTTGTAGGATTAGGGGTTGTTGGCTCAACTGTGATCTGTGGATTGTCTGTTGAAGTAGTTGCTATTTGAGGGGGAATATTATCGTTAGAATGGCTTCTAGTCACTATAGGTGAGCTATTAGGGGGTGGAGGAGTCTTGCGACTGCCTCGTGCCATTAATTAAATTCAGGCCCTCCTTCTAGCACCATTTGTTGACGGGCGAAATTGACCATCTGTCAACTGAGAGAGTGGAACTGGTCCGGGGTTGTGTAATAACCCAAGCCGTTTGGGATGAACCACCCTGATGGGTTTAGCGGCTCCGTTGGCCGATCTAAGGTCCTAAAAAAAAAACAAAAGAAAACTAATCTAAACTAAATAAAACTAAATAAAAACAAATAAAACAAACAAACTAACTAATCTAATCTAAAACTAACTATTAAACAAACTAAACTAAAACAAACTAAACTAATCTAACTATTCTAAACATACAATCTACTAACTACTACTATGCTAACTCTAACTAATTAACTAACTAACTACTAACAAAAATATAACTTATTCACAAAATATACAATATCTACAATTTACAGATTTAAATAAAACCTAAAAAGTTCGTTTGCATTCTGTCCTGAGGCAGAGAGATATATTTTTGTTGATTTTATAAGTTTATGAGCAAGAAATAAAACAAAAAACTAACTAAAACTAAACAATTAACATACTAATTCTAACTACACATATATCTAACTAAACTACTAATAAATATACTAAACAAATAAACAACAAACTGACCTGGAAATGCTCTAGATTTGTCCTGGGTTTGATGATTGTTTTAGCAAATCAGAGGGAGGAAACTCGCTCCGAATTATCTAGAAGCTTCTTGTAAACGACAACTGCAATGCTCTTTAATGAAATAACAACAATCTTATAACTTATAAATCTCTACAATTAGATAAACCTGTATGTAAAGACTTATACATGATAGTTCAATTGATGAAGAAGAGAAATCTGTCATTCATTAGCTGAACTAAGTAATTGGTGCATTCTTTAAATTAGTGAAAGAAATCAGGCATGTATCACATTAATTCAATCATATCATTCTGCAAAAGACTGTGATAGCTAAAGTAGTCACTAATCAAATACAAATTGATAAACATAAACATGAAACAAAAGATTGATATTATGAAAGCGAAAGCTGTAGCAGAACATCAATTTCTGTCCTAGTTTGTATTAAAAATGCATAGCCTGGTTCTCCCACAAGTGAGGATGCTCCTTATTACAAAAATAATAAGTATTTATAAGTTTTCCATGGGGTAAAACCTCCCTGTGGAAGTCATAAAACTGTTTGCATAAAATCTGGGAAGATCTCCAAGGCTCAACTAAACTAGGAAACTACAATAAAACTAAACACACAAATATCCGATAGACTGCCCAGCATGTCCCTTGTAATTCGAGTTTACCTGAAACAGGTCAAAAATGGACAAGTCAGAAGGATCTTTTATTAATAAATGATAACAATCTAATTCTATAGACTAGCTACAGAATCCTCTGATTCTGTAGCTAGTCTAAATAAGACACAGAATCAGTATTAAAATTGATTAAAAATATTTTAAATAATTAAACTCAATAAAAATCCAATAGCTATTTGAAAACGAATCATTTAGTTTGAAATTATTATATCATTCGAAATCAAACAGAATCAAAATCATTCAACCGAATACAGAGATAGGTGTATTCTGTTTCGATTGTTATCATAAGTCGGGTGATAAAATCATATGGAACAGAGATGTAATCGTTTCATATCCAATTGAAATCAATATGATCAAACAAATCATAGGTAATGGTTAAACAGTAGATACAATCAAATCTGAACAAAATCATTTTCCAATTGTTATAGTTGTAATGACATAACATACGATTTATACCACGAATAGATCAATTTAAACTGGCGCGAAAATCAATTTGAATAAAATCGTAACAGGATCAATTGATAGTCAACAGAATTCATAATTTGTTATTGCAATTTGGGCAATCAAGATCGATTGAATCTAACCAACATCGTTCCATTCAAATGAATTATAACCAGATCTGGTAGGGATAACATAATCAATCGATTCGTTTTGCAAATTTAACATCAAACAAAGCAGTATCTCTGATACTAATCTAGCAAGAGAATCGAACAACTGGATTTTAACATTATCATTGAAAATTATAATCGTTCCATGATTCAGGCATGAACATTATTCGCACAGACTTAATTGAACGTATCATTTTCATAAAAAACAGAGTCATTTTTCCCAACCTGGAAACCATCAAATCTAGACATTATACGACACAACATCGTAACAACCAAATTCATTGAAATCATTCGCCAATCATAGCACATGAATCATAACGAAATCATATCCAATCATAATTGTATTCTAAATTGAGTTTGAAAAATTCCTGTTCGGAGTAGATACAAAACGAATTGAATTGAAAACAAACCATTAATTTCGTTACTTCAATCAGACAAACTTAGCAAATCAAATCCAAACGAAAACCATTCAATATCAATAAAAATCCATGTGCAAATCATATATCAAATCAAAGAAAAACAATGTACAGTATGATCACCGAATGACAAAGGCATTTGAATGAGAGAGAGAGGTTTTTCAAATCATTATATCAACCATAATCATTCACAAAACAAAAACGATATCAAATTTTCATACCTGTATAGCGACGAGACGGCTTGATTATGCCAATTTGGAGTTGACAACGACTGTAGCTGATTCAACATTTTTGAAAAGGATCGAGCCTGTTGTCTTCTACTTTTTATTAGCTGCTTGGAGCTGGTCTCTTTGGCTGGTCAACATTGCAATTCGGTCTTCCAGCGATTGAATTTTCGATTGGAGTATAGGAATGTCAATGTAGTATCATTCCAGCCATAAATCACATTGGTCATAGGATGACTGTGTGGGATTTGGAAGCGCAGGCGAGGGTTTGGTCAAATGGATGAGGGTTTCGTTTGGTAACTTAATACTAGGGTAGCTAGGGTTGTTCCTCAGGCAAGGGGGAAGATTTGTCACTAAATCATAAGGTGGCTTGGGGCATAAACCCTGTGAGTAGGGGTACTCACTGGCTAAAAAACGTTCAATGTCAGAATCCGAATCCTCACTAAGGACGATAGGGTCTCGCTCAATAGAGGGTTTAGGATTATTTCTAGCCATTCTCAAAATGAGCCGTGCATTCCTTTTCCCTTTGTCATTAGCAGTAGGGTTTGCCTTGGGATTTTTGCTCGCAAGCTTCTTAATAGTCTCAAACTTCTTAGGTATAGCGTCGGGTAAGTCAATCTTAGGGTCGGTCGAGGGTTTAGGAAGAGGCAGTAGGATATGGAAGGGCACAGGTGGCCCGGCCTTGGATTCACTCACCATGGGTTTGTCAACCTGGACAGGGTATGTGTCATCGAAACCATTTCGGGTGATGAAAGCCCTCCAACTATCACCATGTAAACTCAAGTGATAAACAATGATAAGTTTGATAAGTTCATGGTGGAACAGGCTACTGTCAACCTTCAGCCGTTTAAACCTTTTCGACATTTTATATGGGCTTCGATGAAAGTAAAAGGGCATATTCAACGAGTATCCCATAAAACTCATTAACAAACGCAAATGGTAGAGAAAGACGAGTCCTCATCGACCTTCACAGGTCACGAACTGTTTGAATACCATCAAAGTATTGTGCCATCGTGGTTTAAGTGTAGAGATGGGCATACCTCTGTCACAAGAGGTGACCTTTCGAGAGACGAACAGTAGTGTCCATGGCACCTCCTCGACCTTACAATTCTTGAACGAACGTTGTCCCGAAGATGGTAACCCTGTAGCAGAGCTGATAAATTTCTCGTCAATTTCCAACTGGGTGTCACCCACTTTGGCTCTACAACCATCGAAAGTCAAGGTGAATTGTCATGAAACACAGAGGTTAAAACCCTCAAATCGTTGTATAAAGGTGAGCCATCCGTTATCCTCCAGGTCTTTGCGGGCATTGTCAAACATTAACAGGGCTTGGTTTCCATTTGGCTCGATTCGCACGACTGGTGCCATGGAGTCGAACACATGGTAAGCCGAGGGTTTGGATCATAACACACAGGGGCAGAGCTACCCGAGCTAGCATAAGTGAATGAGAATAAGGGATAGGCATAAATGCCATCGTGCGAAGGTGGTGGAGCTTATCCCTGCCATGCAAAAATAATTATTGCCAAAGTACAACCACCGATTTTCATAGTTGTTCAACCCACTACTCCATAGTTCAACAATCACATCTTTTGGTCGACCAATGAAAACACCGGTGAGTGCATAGACCAACACACAAAATCAACGTTATGCGAAAGTTTTTAAACCATTAATATAC
>JASDQU010032795.1:8604-22037 GCA_032191745.1 Picea mariana | reverse complement strand
ATAGTACATCAAGTGTTGGTGCATTATTTGAAGGTCTTAACATAATGAAAATGGATTTTTCTTTAGCATGTAGAGGTTAATGTCTACTAGTGAAGAATATAAGTTTTTTCTGAAAATGTAAAGGACTGGATAAGTTATGGGAGAAGCACCAAGAGTCTATTTTTTGCATAAATGAATTATGTCACAAGAAAACATAATGAATGATTTTATCTATATATCTATCTATACACATGCGCGCGCACACACACGATATATTGAAATATGTTTATATATATCTACAATTTCATCATATATGAGTATGTGTAACATACTGCAGTCATTCATCAACATAAGACACATTGGAAAAGGAAAAACAAATTATTGAATTTTCTATGGTTTATGCATCCCATACCACTGGCTTGGTTACTCCAAACCTAACTTCAAAGAAGTCACATATCATGAGAGATGACACATAACATGTGACACATGGATATGATAAGTTTTATTAAATGTGATTACATTCTTATGAAATTCAAATTTACTACATAGGCTATGTGTTTGTCTAGGTTTTGAATTTTGTATCTTATAAATGTATGCATGTTCTAGTACTACATAAAGCATGCACACTATTTTTTACATTAAAAATATATTTAAGAGAAACACATAAGCCTAACATCATCATCGGGATTCACTATGGTGGAACATTAAACATTCAGTATCAAATTCCCTGATGACAATTCACCTGTTGGGCCCCTCCTATATACGACGGACCTCCCTCGATCTGAGCATCCAACGACTCTGGTTGTATCGAGGATACTAACTAGCACAAGGGTTAACACCCAAGTCTCTGACACTCCTCACAGTGCAAGGATGGGACCCACGGGGATCCATGACTGAGATTTAATCTTGCCTCCTCGTTGATAAACAATCTAGAACTTTCTTATACCTTCATCGTCATCGACACTACTGGCCAGCGCACAACCTTGTCAACTTCTATGCTCTAACGATGATGCATATGGATCCAACGATCTATATCTCATCGTCATCATATGCAACAAATCGATAGTCCTTGATGGTCTTAGGACTTTATCATCGTCAACTCTCAATTAGAAAACACTCAACTTGCCACCCTCTTATCCCCGACGACGATGCCTCTGGCATCAATGACCCAAGTCTACTCTCCTATAGATACAACGACCAAGATTTAAAGTGAAGGTCCAAACGACCTCCTCGCCCAATGGGGCCCACTCTTGTCCCTTCATCCAATCCCTTAGTGACACTTGTCGCCACTTGGACATGATGGATATCAAGTTGGAAACCCACGTAATCCTAAATTTATCACTCCCTCACCTAACATAATTGGGGTCTTATGTAGATCAACAATGGATGGTTACTCTTATCTAATGTTAATCAATGATTCTTTTCAACTCTTATACTTTATCATTGTCATCACTCTCTGTCTCGACCTCACTTCTCATCTACCTAGTCCCTGACGATGATAAACATCTCATCAGCGAATCATATCTTTCCCTCATTGCATATAGAGGATCGACGATGGTCTTTCTTTCTCAAGACTTTTATCATCATCATTCCTCTTTGGACTATCCTAAGTCTGTAACCATTGTCATATCATGAAGATGATCAAATTGGAACCAATGATCCATATCTCATCAATCCACTCTCATTAGGTTTACAACCATCGTTAAACCACAATTTCTTTGTTGTCGTCGAAATTTATACCAGTCCTAGCACTCGGTCACCCCAAAAATATGCCCTTTTTGAGTGAAGGGTTGAGATTTGTTCATCTCACTAAACCGATGACCAATATATATCCCAAATCACCACAGGTCCTTCTAGTGTTTAACCTGTCGATTTAGGACTTAGTCATTTCTTAGGGTTTTATAGGATTTAGTCTCGACTTTCAATGGTTCGAAGTCCCTCTACGACCATTACACTTTCTCAAATTCAAAGGGAATATCTTTCATATCTTGCAATATTTCCATACAATACTTGGAGCTTCCTTAAGATTCAAAGTTCTCCATTTCGCATAGGGGCCTCCTCGACACTAGGATGCTCACATCATTGAGTAAGTGATTTTTTTGTTCATGTATTGAAAACTTTCATTAAAGGCTATAAGATTCTTAGGGTCATAAATAATCCATACTTATTCCTTTTCATAGTTCAATAGATTAACCACATCTACCAAAAGAAACTCCATTTACTCAAAAGTTTCAATTCATCACACACACTTATATTTCTCTTTCAGTTAAACAATACAAGTATACATCCTTCATGCACATTCAAACAAAATAAGTTAAAAACTTATCTAATAAGGAAAAATAGCTACACCAACTGACTCACAGAGGACACCTTTCCTCCCAACCTTAGGCCATACTGTAGAGTGCCTTCTGACAGTATTCCACCCCCGTGCCAAGTCATGATACCGCTAGGGCAATGATTCAATTGGATTTCCAAACTTAAAATGATATAGGAAGGTTCATCTCCTTCCCCTTCTGACACAAAAGAAGTTTCCCCTTTCCCACTGAGATCAAGATCTCTACAAGTTTTGTAGGTGGTTTCCCAACTGGATTTCCTCTGCACAAGGGAGTTCCTTCCCTTTTGTACAGTCCCTTGGTGACCTCCCCTTACCAGTGTCACTTTTTGTCTAGTAAGCACCAAGATGTATTCCATCTTCCAGTTTGGATTTGGGTCTTCTCTGTTCAAGGTGATCATTAATAACTCAAGCAAGCTTCATATTTTCTTCAAGGAAATCTATTCTTTGACTCAGCTCTTCTTGAGTTTCCTCTGTGCTCTTTTTTTTCCAATTCTTGTTCTGTTGTCTACGTGTACACTCTTGTTTGTTCCCTCCTTCATCTCCCTTCTTCTCTTCTATTTTTCGTTTGGTGGTATTTTTACACCTTTCGTCTCGTCCTTCCCAATCCTATTGATATTATCATGGCTTCCTACAGATGTAACTTGTAGTATGCAATTCCCCGTATGAATGGAAAAATCTATGGTGTCCTGTCATTTTTCATTTAACTGGCCCTCCTTCTTTAAAGACCAACTTCCAATAGTCATTAATTGTTCCAAATACCTCTGTGAATTCTTTTACATGTCATGGGGCTTCCTACAATTATGGTATGTTAGTGGGTGTATATTCATGTTTTACCATCATAAGTTGGCTTGCTAAGAAAGCTTCTTGTTTTCCTCAATAATACATCTCATCTCCTCTTCACCCAACCATTCAATCAATACTTGATTTATCAATTCCATCTAGTGCATCATGGCCAATACGGTTAAGGGTGTTCCCTCTCAGTCAACGGTTTGGTGTTTTCATTAAATCAAAACATAATTACATGCTTGATAAACTCAGTTACATGAAGTATTAGTATAATTAAAGTATTGGGGGGAAACAGGGTGTTACATTCCCCCACCCATTAATAGAAACACCATCCTCAGTGTTTAAAACACCATGTATATACAATTATACAATAAACAAAAGTGGGTATTCCAATCTCATGGCATCTTCTAGCTCCCATATAGCTTCATTTGCTCCAAAGTGCTTCCATTGCACCTTGACTTGCATGATGGTTCAGTCTCGAAGAATTGTTTCTTTCTTGGCCATGATGCATTTGGGTTTGAGATGTAATTCTCCCTTTGGTTCCCCCTGTATCACAATCCAATCAATTACATGATTAGGTTCATGTACATACTTCTTTAACAAAGATACATGGAACACATTATGAGCTCTAATAGTAGGTGGTAATGCAAATCTATATTATATTGGTCATATTCTCTCTAAGACTTCAAATGGTACACAATATCAGGGTGCTAACTTAGCACACGCTCCCATTCTCAAGAAAATTCTCTTGGGTTTCATTCAAAGATACAAATGGTCTCCTACTTTGAACTCTCTATGAGTTCTCTTGTTATTAGTATAGCTATTTTGTCTGTATTTGGGAACATTAAGGTTCTGCCTTATCTTAACCATGACCTGTTCCATTTCTTTTAGCTATTTTGGTCCATGTGTGTTTTTTTTTCCATTGGATTGTCCCAACTGATTGGAACTCTACACTTTCTTCCATAAAAAACCTCAAACAAGCTCATTTTCAATGATTCCTGGTAACCATTGTTGTATGCAAACTCCACTAGTGGTATATACTCCTCCCACTACTTGGGATGATGCATAAAATGCATCCTCAACATGTATTATAACACTTTATTTACCCTTTCGGTCTGACCATATGTTTGAGGATGGTAGGTCCTGCTAAATTCCAACTGTGTTTCCAAGCCTACAAACAAAAAATTTAAAAAATTTGAGGTGAACTCAACATCTTTGTCTGAGATTATGGTTTTAGGAAAACTATGCAATCTAAAAATTTCTTTAATAAAAACGTTAGCAACATCTATGTCTTTAAAATTGTATTTTATGAGGATGAAGTGAGCTTCCTTGCTCAATTTATCCACTAGAACCATGATCGCATCACTTTGTTTGATTGTATTTGGAAATCCTATAATAAAATCCATGTAAATTATTTCCCATTTCCAGCCTAGAATCTCTAAAGGTTTTAGTAACCCATTAATATGTTTGTGATCAACTTTCTTCTGTTGGCACTCTAAACATTTTGCAATGTATTGAGAAACCTCCTGATTCATTCTAGGCCAATAATATAGTTGTCTAACTATTGTCACAATTTTATGGTAACCAGGGTGACCTACATATGCTCTTCTATTGAACTTTTACATAATCGAGTGCCTCAAATCTTCTGAATTAGGAACATACATCCTATTGTTATACAACAACAGACTATCAACCCCAACCTAATATCCTTCATACCTCTTTTCCTTGGGTTCTTGTMGTAACCCTTCCTTCAMTTGATTGAATAAMTCATATTCCTRCAAGAGGGTCTTAATCCTCTCTTGAATGGMAGACTKTCCTACACTTGTTGTTSCTAGGTGTATATCYYRCACACTTCGACTGRGTGYATTTTCCACTRTATTATCCTTCCCTTTAATGTGTTTGATTTCAAAATCAAACTMSTTKATCAACACCATCCACCTGGTCTTTCTAGCATTCAACCTTRGATGGTCRAATAGGTACTTCATAYCATAGTGATMTGTCATTAGGATAAATATTATCCTGAACAAGTAGTGCCTCCAMATTTTYAATGCATGCACAATCGTTGYTAACTCTATACCATGGGTGACATACTTCTTCTCATGCCCATTTATCTTTCGTGATTCATAGAAAATCACTTTCCCTTCTTGCATGAGAAATCCACCGAGTCCTTCCTTGTAAGCATCTGTATAGACCAAGAAATCCTTTTTTGGGCTTTCAATCCTTAGAATAGGGGCATTAGTTAATAGATACGTTAGATGCTAGAAGGTATCTTCACATTCTAGTTACCATAAAAATTTCTTTCCTTTTCTTTGCAATGAAGTAATATGATTACCACTCTTGGAAAATCCCCTTATGAACCTTCAGTAATACCCAGCCAATCTTATAAAGGATCTTACTTTTGTGACATTTCTAGGGTTTTGTTAATCCATGATTTCCCTAATCTTTTCGGGGTCCACTGTCACTCCTTCGACTGAGATTTTATGAGCTAAATAATGGATTTCTCCTGGAAGAAATCACACTTGTTGAGCTTAGAGTACATTTGGTGGTATATTAACACCTGTAACACCATTCTAAAATGTTCTTCATGCTCCTCTCGATTCTTGGAATACACCAAAATGTCATCCATAAAAACTAAGACAAACTTGTATTAATATTCGTTGAGCACACTATTCATCAAACACATGAATTTAGTTGGTGCATTTGTAAGTCCAAATGGCACCAGAAAAAATGCATAGTGCCCATACCTTGTCCTAAAGGATGTCTTGTGGATGTCCTCATCCTTGATTCTGAATTTGTGATATTCCAATCGCAAATCAATCTTCAATAAAAATGAATCTCCACTGAGCTAATCAAAAAGATCATTTATCCTAGGAAAAGGGTACTTGCTCTTAATGGTCATCTTATTCAACTACCTATAGTCGATGCATAGTCTCAAGGTACCATCCTTATTATTTAAAAATAGGGATGGTGCTCCGTCTTTGGGGCTTTTGATCACAAGGATGAGAAAAAAAAGAGCCCTTTGATTGCATTGTTAAGCCAACCAAGCAACATAGAACAATGGTTAGTAGGTTAGTGAACCCACAAGCTAGAAAGCAAGAAAATAAAGCAAGATATGAATAACAAGTAAATATAACTAAACTAAGCAAGTATAAACAAGGGATGCATGAAATTTGACACAAAGAATGGTTACCAAATAGAGAATGGTATTTGAAATTGAGATCACCAAGAGGATAAATGTGGGATTTATGAATCCCCTATTCCACCTAGGGAGGGCTCTTGAATCCCTCAAAGTAGAGCTATTACTCTCCTATTTTTGCTTGACAATGGTGAAGAACTCTATGGAAAATCTATCCAAGAGGCGGAAAGAGTTTCCTATGCTATGCTTTCCCAAGATATTCTTAAGAGAAAAAATGGTTTCTCCAAGAGCATTTGGACAACATAACAATGTAAAGAACTTCTTCCTCTTTTGCATACAATGATCCTCTATTTATAGGAGGATTTATATGTATTTCACAACTAGTTTCAAATGTGAATGGAGAGGCCTTTGAAGGTACCTCCCATCCTTTCAGTGATCCCAAGGAAGAATTTTAAGGAAATTTTGGGGTATGGTCAAGATCTACTTCATCCCATAAGTGGTTGAGGCCCAACCAAAATCATTAATGCATTGTTTCTGCATCCATGTGGGTTTCTTGATTATCAGTCCCGTGTACTATGCACTGTGCACGTTGTACATTGTTTTATCCCACACATATGTGTGCGTGTTGTATTTGATTAATGTGCATGGAAATTCAAGATCTTTTTGCATATTTTTGTGACTATTTGGCCAATCTTGATTGTGATCTTCCTATAATTATTGGTTGCATGTTGTATTTGTGTTGACCATTTCTTCATCAGTTGTATGTATTTGTATGATAAATTTTTTGGTGATAACATATCCCCCCCGATGTGTGAGGTTAGGAACATACGTATAGATGAAATACATCAATGTTTCTTTCTGCTGAAATTGCCATAAGAATAGGAGAGTTGTAGTTTTTAATAAGAGGTACAATGAGAGTGGCCTGTCAAAGGAAAAGGGGATTCAAACTAATGCCAACAATCTATGAAAAATAAAAAGGAAATATTTGTACAAATGAGGCAGGCATGCCCCATGCTCATGTCATGAAACTAGAATAATATGATGGTAACTGAAAATTGTTGATGAAGTGGATGTCTGCACCACTCTCGGGGCATCAATAATAGCCTATGACGGTTCTATGGATTGAACTATATCTAAATCAAGAAATGGACACTAGTGTAAGTTGTCGATAACTCATAGGCATTGGTGGCCTAGAAACTTCAAAGGTCTTCAATGACAATTGAAAAAATGCAATGTTCGCATAGTAAGACCCATTGTTACATGAAAATTTATCGGAGTCGAATGTTATGGGGATCAACGACATTCGAAAGAAGTAATGACTCTTTCTGTGTCATCCAGGACTACTGATTTATAGGGTAATGAGAGCCAACATCTTTCCAACTTCCTGGAAATGTTGTTGATGCCGACAAGGAAGGGGGCATGACTGCAATAAGAAAAGAGTTTCTTGACATCAATTTGATCAAAATGGTATCATGAATTGTATGGGGGAAAGATGGATGGAATGGTGACATGGAAAAAGCTCAAATTGGATGGGACATAAGAACTTCCCTTAGTTGGGGAAAACGAGATGATTGATGCAACTGGGACAACCAACTATTAAGTAAATTGTGTTGAATGTGTACGACTGCAAAGGAGTGGATGATAGGTCAAAATAAATATATTGAGGAAAAGGGTGTCAGTGATAGTCAATGTTTGTCTAGGATGAATTTGAAAAGATGGTGATGAAAATGAAATTCCCCAACCAAGGGTGACATGGGTTGTTGTGTGCTAAGGAAAAAGACACCATCGGTTGCGATGGAAAAAATCTAACCTGCTGAAAATTGAAATGTGCTTTATACAATTAATGAATAAATAAATAATAATTGGGTTAAAATTACATGTATAGAAACATGTGCTCCAATGAATTATGGCTTGGCCTCGTGGGACGCAAGTAGGGAATGTAATGGATGAAGGGTGGGGGCCCCATGGGTGGGTTTTTGCACCAGGTAGATGGATGGAGGATGAAATTGAAAATGGGTAATTGATGTTGGATGATATGGAGGGTTAATGATAATGCACAGGTGCATTTAATGTAATCGATAATGTGATGGCAGAGTCCATAATGGGGTGGTTATCATGATGATGAGGAATAAGTATGAGGTTCTTACTCTGGGGTGTAACACTACTAGGACTCCCAAACCTAATGGATAAAACAACATGAGTTTCAATATACCAAGGGGTATATATATGTGAGACAACTCATGGAGGTGTTAATGCTACCGATTGATAGTACTTGAATGCAATGGAGGTGATGGTCTCGCAAAGCTGAGTGTGGGGATCCTAAGGATAAATATCAAGGGGTATAACTGGGATATGCAGTTCTTTGCAAAGGGTGTGAGTGCATGCCATATTTGAACATATACCTGAATGGGTCATAGGGTGGCCAAGATTGAATGGTTTGTAGAGTGTTGTAACAAGTACCTGAACATACAAAAATCAAATAACTAACTTGGAAAATATTCGATGATAAAGAACATATGTTAATTATTTGATATAAATGATAGTGAATAATATTTCTTGTGCTTTTAACATTGATGGTGAAAATGGTCCCTTGATGAAATATTTTTGTGCCCCTAGAAGGAGGCCAAGGAACAATGAGTTCCTAGAAGAGGTAATCCCTAAAGGAGGGTAGGGAATGATGAGTTCTTAGAAAAAATCACTCCCTAAGAGAGCAATGAAACAATGAGTTCATGGAAAAGAAACTCCTTGAAGGAGGCCATGGAACAATGAGTTCCTGGAAAAGGCACTTCCCAAAAGAGGCCAGAGAACCATGGGTTCCTGAAAAAGGCCCTTTCTAAGGGAGGCCAAGGAGCGATTGGTTCCTAAGAAAGGAACTCCCTCAAGGAGGCTAGGGAACCATGGGTTCCTGAATAAGGAAATCCCTAAGGGAGGCCACAAAACCATGGGTTCCTAAAAAATGCACTCCCTAAAGGAGGTTGGGGAACCATGGGTTCCTGAACAAGGCACTCGCTAAGGGAGGCCAAGAAAAAATGGGTTCCTAAAAAAAGGCACTCCCTGAAGGAGGTCGGGGAACCATGGATTCTTGAATAAGGCACTCCCTAACGGAGGCCATGGAACAATGGGTTCCTAAAAAGGGCACTCCTTGAAGGAGGCCAACGAACCATGGGTTCTTGAACAAGGCATTCCCTAAGGGAGGCCATGGAACGATGGGTTCCTAAAAAAGGAACTACTTGTGGGAGGTCGCGGAACAACGAGTTCATGCAAAAGGCACTCCAAGAAGGAGGTGAGGGAACCATGGCTTCTTGAACAAGGCCCTCCCTAATGGAGGCCACAAAACAATGAGTTCCTAGAAAAGGAACTCCCTGAAGGAGGTCATTGCCTCTATGGGGGTATCTAAAAAATGACCAAGGCTAAGGGGGACTCTCCACAATAAATAATGAAACTATCTTGGTGGATCATTCTGATTAGGCCATGGGGCTTGTAATTGCATGATGTCTGGGGGAACTGGACACAAGGTGGTACTATAATGGTTCCCATGAAGGGTATATTATGAGATGGTGTTGTGTCAAGAGCTAGGTCTTATAGGACCAAGGTGGGAAGTGGCACTGTCCCCTATATTATGATATGAGGATTAGGGGAAGGATTGTTGCCAAATACCTAAGATTATGGAGCAAAGGTAAAACAATAGGCAATTTAAAGTTGAAAATCCACAAAAGAGGATCTGAAATAGTGTATCAGATCCATTATTTTGTGTAATACCTATTGGGGAGTTTGGGACATTAAAATGTGTGGCAACATCTTCTATATGGGCATGATTGGTCATCGTTTAACTGGAGTCCCTGATATCCCTATCAGTGAGAAGAGATGATCTTATTTGAGAGGGAGTAATGGCCTTATCAAGGGAGATACTATTAGAGGGTGAACCAATTGAATTGTTATGAGCCTGCCAATAGTGGAAAGGAGAACCTAGATGGAGGTTATCACTAGAATCACTGAAAGAAGTAGTGGCCTCAAAGAATTATTCATCTTGTGGGAAGAATGTAGTTGAGAGTTCATGGTTTGTTTTGAGTTTGGGGGAAGAAACATGCATGGATTCCCCCAATGATTAACAAATCTGCCCATCCTCCAAGCCTAAGTGGTGAGGAGGTGATTCTAGAGGCATGGGATCATTTTTGGGTGGAGTGGATGTTACATGAATAGTGGAAGTGGACACATAGTGCATGGAATCAATGTGAGCAACATGATGTGAGATTCTATTATGAGAATCCTGTTGGGGGGGATTAATGTAGGAGAGTTTCTTGATAGTGATGATTCATCCCTCATGTGGGGATATCATGACTCAAAAGAGTGAAGACACCACAACACTCATGGCATAGATGAAAACCATCCATGACAACAACATTGATCAAAACCATCATACCACCTAACTCAATGGGGAGATTAGGTAAGATCCATAAGGGGGAAAAAATTCTACCATCAAAGGATGTTAACTCAATCATCGATGGGATAAGAGTAGGGGAGCCTATTTGTTTCCAAGCTGATGAGGACATAATGCATGAGGATTCCCCATCATCTATAATACACTGATAAATTGTAAAGTTTTTAATGATGACCGATATGTAAAATGGGGTAGAAGATGGCAGTCGTGCTTGGATAAGTTGATCCCAATCAAAGGTGATGGACCGTGATGGGTGTGGGTATACACTTTAGTTTTCCTAAAAAGGATAGGGTCTAGTAGACATTGTGGTACTAGAGGTGGAAGGGGTGCCCCCAAGTCTACATGATTGAGCATTGTCATGAGGTAGATTGGGTGTGTGAGGGGATTACACATGTGAGGGGTAAAAAATGATGTCGAGGTGCATGGAACCTCACATGATGGAGTAATGGGTTCATGTTGGTGGTAGGGGCACATCAAAGTAGTGTAAGGAGAAATACTAAGTTTATTTTTCTGCATGTGCTTCAAGTGAATTGATTGGATTAGCTTTGGAATGAGTTCATGGAACTGATGGGATGGGTGACCATAGAGCTCACAAAATGGGAAAGGGTGATTATTCCATGTATGGGTGGTACACATATTCTTGGTTTGATTGTAGTTCCAGTGGACACTATGAGTGCCCTCATCTGTACAAGCATTTCCCCCATGCCATGGGCATTGATAATGGGTGTATCTCTTCTTACTCCTTGTGTGTGGTGGATGGCCAATATAACTAGGAGAGGGGGGGAAAGTTTGTCCTGACTAGGAATAAGATGATGGGGTTATAAATGATATGTTTTGTGGTCCTTCCATGGTGGTTGATGGTCGGAGAGCCAATTCTTGAAGAGGAAGGGATACTAGATGGGTGGATTTTTTTGGATAGTGGTGCCTAGCGAGGTGGACCCAAGCAAATATAATCCTAAAAGACACTCATTGGTGTGTGTGTTGGTTGTACCGATGTGTCAGCCAAATTGGGAACACCTCCTAAGATTGAGGGGAGGTTTTTAGATGTCTATAATGACGGGGATGTTGTGTTTCCCCTATGGTTCTAGACTATATGTATATTTGTGCAAGTTGTAGTGAGAAGAATAAATGAACAAGTTCTTTGGTAAATGTGGACTATCTCAAAAATGTTTTGAAATCTATATGTAATCAATCAGTGGTAATCATACATAAACAAGTAACAATGTAATATGGTGTGGGGTTTTATCCACATTGGGGAATAAAATAAATGCACATGTCCTAATAGACCTATCATCCTTCCTCTCAAAAAGAACTAGACCTTCCAAAATAACTCAATAGTGGGGCATGAATCCACCAGAAGAGAAGCTAGTGAAGGTATGAATAATGAGTTATAATGAGGGGTAAAGGGTGCATATCCCAAAAGAATCAGTGATATTTCCCAACAACCCTTCAAAATTTGATTAAGGTGTGATTGCATCCTACAACTCCCACCTGGGTAGATACAACCTATGTTTTGGGTACTAAGTATGATCTAGATTTTATGAGCAGAACATAATGACTATATATTATTAACATGTGCTTAACACAAAATAACAGAGATACAATAAAAATGGTTTTCTATTCAATAAGGAAATAAGATGAAACTGCAAAATGTAGTGGAAACAAGCTTCCTGGAATGGTGGAGGCTTATCTCTAAGAAGAGATATGACGACTGTGCTCATTCGCAAGAAGATGATTACAATGAGGATATGAAGGCCTTTTTACAATACAGAGGAATGAAAAAACCCTAGACATCCAAAAACCTAACCCTAGGAGATGAAGCACCAAAAGTCATGTGGGCCCCGTTTGGGTAAGTTAGTACATCAACTTCCCGAGGTCATAACTTTTGCATACGATCTCTGTTTTAGGCGTATGATAGCCTGTTGGAAAGGTATCATCGAGGAGATTCATTTTTGGAGCTCAATTATGCCTTTGGTTATAATTGAGAAGCTCGATACCTAAAAACCTTCATTTAGGCCCTCAAAATGGCCCCAAAAGTTAAAACTGCTAAAAATAGTAAATTGCCAAAATTGCCAGAAAATTGTTTTGAGCCAGTTGGAAAAGGTGGGTGGCCACTGATATCCACCTAGATCAATACTCCCTCCTTAGGAATCAATGGTCTCCATTGCGTTGAGTTCCCCCATCAGATGAGGAAATTTCTGCTAAATTTGGCCCCGGGTGAGCCACTTGCCTTGGTGTAGGAGTTGCCTTGCTTTGACGACTCGATAAGGTTGGATCCTTTGCTGTTGAGTGACCTTGATATATGTGCCAAAATATGATCACTGGATGGTTTTTTTATGTAGTTGGGGTTGAGCTCTGTCGGTGTCAATTGTTCTTCTACTTCTGAGGTGTCCAATAATGGTGGGAAATAAGGGTGAAGGAGATCCACGTTGAACACTGGGTGCAGGCTAAGGAAAGGAGGAATGTTGAAATCAAAAAAATTATCCCCCACGGCCTTGGTGATGGTGTACGACCCATAACAGAGTGGGCAAAGCTTCTAATGGGGTCCTATAAGGTGTTCTTTCTGCAAGTGCAACCAAACTTTGTTGCCCACCTGAAACTTATGTGGCACTTGATGTTGATCATGGTGCTGCTTGTACTTGTCATTGTACTTCTGTAGGATATCTTGAACCTATTGGAAGATGTGATGGATCTGTTCAATGAAACAAGTGGCTTCATCAGCTTCATGTGGAGCATGAGATGAGTCGTTCGAGGTGACC
>JASDQU010032793.1:22195-34604 GCA_032191745.1 Picea mariana | reverse complement strand
AAGATCGCCTGAGGGCGCGAGAGAAGATCATACTTAAGATTGTTACTTGCAATTTCTAGTCCCGAATGTGAGTTTAGATGTGTTTACAATTTGATGTTCAACTTAGATTATAAATCAAAACAAGCCATCCACGTGGCTGAAAGCAAATAAGGGAAAAATGATTTTAATCCTCCTAAGTGCCTATGTTTGTTTGACTATCCCCTTTATAAGTTGAGGGGTCCAAGTGGTGCAGTATTTAGAGCATGCACACATCATTTTTGAAAAGGAAACTGGCTTTCCCCACATCAAAACCTTACAATGAAAAATTTTGTTCCAATGCGCGGCTGTCACTGTGGACAGAGGCGCGTGCGCGTGGAAAAGAAATGTTAATTCCAGCGCATGCACGCGTCTGTGGGGTGGAATACCCGCGTGCTTGAGAAAAATCACCGATTCTCTCGATTCTGCTGTGAATTGACCGGTTAACAGGTCGTCGAAATCCGGTTTGAGTCCCTGCAAGTTAAAAACAACAAAAGGAAAGCGAATTGAACTCAATTGAGAGAGGATTTGATACCTTAACTCCCCAGCGGATTCGCCAGTCTGTTCACGTTCAAATGGTCACCAGGTGAGCAAAATGGAGAGCGCTCTGCATACCCTGTTGGGTTCATCAGGGCAGAACATCTGTGGCAGCATACGGTTAACAGAAAGCAAAACTACATACAATCTAACTATCAAATTAAAGCAAATAACACTACGAAAATAAACAAAAACATCAAACATAAGACACAGGGGTCATCAATGGTTTCAGGCTTGGTATATTAATGAAACCAGAGCACACGCTGAAGAAAGAGATAGGGGTTCCTTCTCCCTCCAGCGGAAGGCTCTTCGGGGCCCTCAACACAATGCTTTCCTTACAAATGAATAGAACTGAACTGAGTGGTGAAAGAACTTTGGATTATGCAGCTGATGGATTGTTTGTCAAAGACTGAGCTCTGAATCATTTGGACAACATAACATTGCTTCGAATTCTCTGCAAAAACAATGAGTCCTCATGGCTATTTATAGCATTTCTCCAGGCGGTCGTGTAACCTTCTTCAAATGTGAACACGGACCTGTTTAGGGTTCACTTAGGTCATTAATTTGCCGATTTTGCAGAGCCGACTCTGATTTGAGAGTCAAATCATCTTGGGGGCCGATCCATAGGTGGTCGGGAGGCCGACTTATGCAATTAATGCGCCGTATTAGCAGATGCACGGATTTTTGTGTTGACAGGCGCGCGTCGGGCGTGCATGCGCTAGTAACACATTTTTGTCCCGCGCATATGCGCGCGCATCAAGCTGCTGTAAAGCACCCTTCAATTTTTGGTTACTTTGTATAGTTTTTGACCCTTCTGGAATGCTGTGAACTTAATTCAGTACCATGAATGACTTCATTGCTGTTTTGATGATGTGGAGTTCTTGTCGCCATGTGCAGACGAAATTTCAGTGATAACAATGGGTCCCACCTAACCATCTCACATATAGTCAAAGTGACAGGAGATAAATTCCATGTAGGTTAAAAAAACGATGTGATCAACATTGTTGATCCTGAGTCTTCAAGAACCATTGGATCTATAGTAGTAATTATCATTGGAGTTGATGGATAGAATCTGACAAGAGAAACCTAGAGTTAACAGGAACCGTTGATCTATTGAAGCTATAGAAAGAAGATCTGGATCTTCCATCGGAGTGGGAGTAATGAATAAATCTAACCATTCATCAGAGGAGATATCAAGAGATCCATACCATCCATCAGAGATTAATTGGTCGAAGTAGATTGTTTTATTGCAGTGGAGGTTCTCTGATGAAGTAACTCCGAGGATAAATATGGATTGTTGGTCGACGTACAAACAAGATGCGATGACAACCATAGATCTATGTGGTTCCCACTTAGCCATATTATGAAAGGATTGAGGAACGAAAGTTAACCATTCTGTATGTTGAGGGGGATATGTATTTGGAGCCCTTGATTTCAGATTGCAGGGACCATTGGATGCATCATAGTACTTTTCATTTGTCCCAAAACTCGTCAGTCATCACAGTACTCGTCATTCATTGTAGTACTTGTCATCCATCGAAGTACTCCAAGGTAGTGTTGAGTGTATCAAACTCCATGTGGTCCTGATGAAAATGATCATAGATCGATGGTGGATATCGAATGGAGATATAAATATGATGGTGGTTGAGTGATGAGGTCCCATGGATTTGATAGCACAGTGGTCCCGACGAAATAAATAGAAAATCAATGGAGGAGATTGATTTGAGAATAAGATCGGACGATATATGAGCATCGAAGACCAGTGAACACATTTGTGTGCGACATAAGGAAGCTAAATACTGGTGTTTCATGGATATTTCATAGCCTGACTTGATGGAAAATCGATGGAACTGGAGCCGACTTGTTGAATACGATTTGGTTGAGAACAAATGCTTGGTGTATGAGCTCAAATATATAATGATGCCTGGATTTTGTTGAAAGTGAGAGTGCATGATGAACGTGATGTGAATAGGTGTGAGGAGAACATAGATTCATAGATCTGTATGAAAGCATGGAAGCGATGAAGATGATATGAGGTTTGATGATAGAGAGTATGAAGCATGTTGGAGAGGTATTATGCAGCAAACTGTGAATTAAAAATCTTTTCAGGGTAGCAATGTGGATCAAGGAAGGAGATTGGTGTCTCCTACAGGTTGGTGTTTGTAAACAATAATTATGTGGGTTGGTTCCCATTGGCTGAGTTGGTGCTCAACAAGGGGATTGATGTCCCCTGTAGGTTGGTGCCTACAAATATTATTGTAGATTGGCGTTTGTTATAAGCTGGTGCTTACAAATTTTATAAAAAAAGTTTTGTGGTTTTCTCCCATTTGGATTTCCACGTTAAATCTTTGTGTATTGTGAAGTGCATGATTAAGTGTTGGTAAATAACATATTTTGATTAAAAAGATATTGTGGTAAAATAAATTAATGACTATTATGTAATACTGATTCACCCCCCTCTCAGTATTCCAATAGAAGGAAACTAAAAACTTTTGGAAGAGGAAACAACAAGAAGAAGAGAATACATCCATGTTGGTGTAGATTGCATTCCTAGCACATAATGAATGCTCAATTCACATAACTAATGGACCAAAGTTTTTGAATGGTGTGACCATGAAAATGGTTTCATGCCAAGATGGGGTTGTTTCTCTTGATGTCAATCAGACCAAGGCAATAAATCAATATCCTAAAAGTATATATGGGGAGAACTTGATAAGAGAGGCATAAGAAGTTGATATTTCTACAAATAAGGAGGCACTTTTGAAAGTGATGGGACATGTAGAAGAGGACCATGAAGTTGAAAGTGACGTTGTTGTGAAGGAAAAGGAACTAGTGTTGAATGATGGGAGAAGAGTGTTGATAAAATAAAGAGGATGGTGATTGAAACAAGTTCAAATAATCTCAAAAGCAGATGACAAAGAGATCCTTCAATAATCCAAAGTTGATCAACCAAGTAAAGAAGTCAGCAAGCTTAAGAATAATCGTTGGAGGTATGGAAAAGTGAGTTTCATAATTTGTTTCAGTTTAATAAAAGTGGCATATGAGAAAGTAGAACAAAAGAAGAAGGCTCCCGGGACACAAGCCTATGCAAAGCCCATGATTAAGTATGAAGTTGAAGCACTCAAAGAGGATCAGATTGGGACAAAGACTCCCACAAGTTTAACAACATCACCATTACAAGCATATTATGAGAATAAGTTCTTTCTCCAAATTTTGGAATGAGTTTCTGCAAGATTGCTAGGATTAGACTACTAGAGAGAAGTTGAAATGCTTGTCATTTACAAGTATGATACCACCATGACATAGAATAAAATGGTTGAGCAATGAAGAAGAGCACAAATTGAAATTGATAGCATCATTTTGAGATATGAATAATGGACAACAAAAATTGGATTTGATGATAACTGGAATGAGCATATGGTATCTTTGAATAATATATGACCATCCATGGAAATATGGCATTGTTTTGCCTTATTGTAGTGACATGAATATTCCAAAAGGATAAAAAATGTAGGAATTGTAGGCCAGCAAACCAGAGTGAATGTTGAGAAAGCACATTGTCTGACAACTTTTATCGTAATGATGAAAGAATTTTATGACAACCTTTAAAATAGGATTATCCTAGAAATAAGCTTCATATCTAATGGCATCTTGTTACAATAGATCTAATTTTCCTGAAAATGGAACAGTCAAAGAGGTTCTTACAAAAAAAAATTGTGGCAGCAAAGGAAGTACTATAACACTTTCCAAACAAAGATGTACCATCCTTACATTGATGAGGTCCCAGATGGAGGACTGAAATCTGAAGATGTCGGTGAAAAGAAATTAAAGACTATCCCAAAATTCCCAATTGAAAAGAATGATCAATGAAGAAATGAATCCCAAGAACAAATCTGAAACTAGCATGTACATCATTCAAAAGAAGAATTAATCACAGGTTCAAAGAGCTGGTCTACTCACACACATAGGAGAAGAATAAACCACTAATATCAATAGAATTAGAGAAGATGAATATTAGGAAGATCTTTGTTCCCAAACTTGAGACAAAGAAAGTGAAAGAGATGAAGACCTTGATGAATTTTCTATGAGTGGTTGGAAAGATTAGATCCTAAAGGAATGTTGAAGTTACTTGCAGAAATAGATTAGCATGATGAAGATCAGAAGTTAGAAGATATGGAATCTTATAGCAGCTTGAAGAATCAAAGCACATGTAAATGTGATAAGTTTCAGATGGAAAAAAAAAAAAATGGAAGGAAACATTCAAAAATATAAAGAATTGATCATGGAAAGTAAATCTATGACTCTTTTGGTTATGCATTCCAATCAATTGGAAGAAAAGGACAATTTAGAAATAAATATGTAATGTTGATACCAGAATATGTTGACATAAGCCTCTGTGAGTTCGCTATTGGAGTTGCTTGTATGAAATAAATAGTTATGTCAAGGGACATTGATGAAGATGATTTTTCCAAAAGGAGACTATAGATAAAGAACAAGGATTTGATGAAAGGTTAATTGAGAAGCACAAGCTCACGAGGAGTTGTAAAAAGAGAGATGGGTGTTGATTGCATAACAAAGAATAAAGAGTAAAGTGTAAGGGCGGGGGAATCCCTTTGCCATTGATTTCAAAGGGGGAGAGTAAAAATAAAGGAAGAAGAGACTTGTTGGTATGGAATCAATCAACTTAGATGAGATCAAAATTGTGAGATCTATTATTGCAACTGACTGAAGGAGTATCAGAATCGACTATGGTTTCCATCAATGACAAAGGGGGAGTTTGTTGAAATTTTTTGTCATTGATTTCAAAGACAGGGGGATACCGCCATGACCAAAGAGAATCGAACCAGACATAGGAATAATAGAATGTCTCTGGGCATTAATGAGTCTCTGTGTGAATACAGGACGATAGTGAACAATCGAACCAAGTGAATTCGGGTTGCACATGCATGAGGAGAAAACATGTGATTGGATGTTGGATGAAATGAACTTGTTGTAGACCTAGCAAACAATGAGCTTAGAAGAAATGAGCTCAGAAGGAATATCTCGGTGGCCCGATTGAAGAAATAATGAAAATGATATATCCCACATGGAATTTTGTTTTTAATGGGTTTATATTGCAAAAGTGGTACAATATAGTTTGAATGCAAATGGAAGAGATATAGAACCCTACACAAGGAATTAACTTTTATTTCATGGGTCCCAACATATAGGATCAAAAGCATGGATGATTTTAGGGGATAAATTTTTCAAATGGGCTAATTTTCCATGGTTTTTCACAAAAAGCGATTCACCAATTTCCATTTTTTCTAAAACCTTTTCACCCAAATTCCATAGAATAAAATTATTTTACCTTAAAAATCACCAAAATTTTATAGAAACTATATAAAATCCTTAGAAATTTGAATATTTTTACAAAACTATCGCCAAACATTTTGCATATTAAGGACTAGTAAGATTAGCTCAAGTTTCTACATTTAAATATAAATTTCCATCCTTAAAATTATCCCTGATCAAAAGATATGGTGAAGCACAGTGCTAAGGTTCTAGGGGCCCCGATAGCTTGGTGCCACGATAGTCCAATATCAGCATATCAGATATCGGGTAACCAAATCTAAATATCAGTGCAATGTTGAAGGTTATTAATGTATGGTGGGCTAGCTCTGATGCCACATCAACAACCACGATAGATCCATGTGGAGGCCACATCATTTGCCACGCCAACACCATAAAAGCAACCGATTTTGTATGGTTGTCCATGAGGAGGCTATCTCATCTTCCACGTCAGCATGGTGACTCGGGTAGTATATCACATATCAGGATATCGAAAGGATTGTTAGCACAATTTTGAATTTTTGGGGGCCTCGATGGCCCAGTGGAGGGAACTCGTAATATGGACAAGATTCCATAACTGATCAAGAAAAAGTAGAGTGTTGGCACAATGTTGAAGTTCTAGAGGTTGGTGGGTTGATCACCTGGTATCATAGTTCCATAAGAAATGTTCCAATACCATACCGAAAGGGTTGTTTGCATAGTGTTGAATTTCCCGAGAGTTCGGTGGCCCAGTGCCCAGCCTCGATGAGCCGGTGAACCCAATGGGACGATCACCTAGTGGCCAGAACATGGAAGACATGGTTCCATACCGAATCGAGAATAATTATGAAGGTGTTGTATTGAAGCGTCTGGTGCCCTGGTGGGTCGATGTAGATGCCACGTCAAAGCTATGAAAACAACCACATCATATAGCACATGTGGAAGGAGTCCACATGTGATGCCACATGTCATGGGAATATTGAGCCATGTAGTGTATCGGTATATTCTATACCTGACCATGTTATAAGGTTAAGGTGCAAATTAAAGGTTCGGTGGCCTGGTGAGTATGGTGACGTGGTTCCACGAGCAAGGTTTCATACCAGACCAGAGATTGAGAAGTATAGAATTGAATCCCAGTGGCCTGGAGAGCCTGGTATATCAAATCAAGGAAAAATTTAAATTCACGTGGTTAAAGGGTTTGGGGCTTGGTAGACCCGATGGTCCTAATATCAAATGAAACAGATCAACAAACGATATTGAATAAAAGATATCACTAGATGGTTGTTGTGGGATGAAGTTTTGTGTTATGTGTGAATGTATCAACTATCGATATTCAATAAAGGACCTTATCTGATGGATATTGAGTGATGAGGATAAAATGTGTTGTGTGTGTGATTCAAGAGGTCGATCACCTAGTGGTCTTGGTGATGACTTGTACACGTGGTGTAACTTGATTAGGTTTGATCCCCTGACAGTGTTCCACATGCATGGTTCCATATCAGGACCTCATCAAATTGCCTTGAAGCCTTGTTATGTTTCAAAGGACCGATACCTAATATTGCAGTAGTCCCGATATGTGGTGAAAAAATCAAGCTACCAAATCAACGATTTTGGTTTGATCAATGACATAATCAAACAGTTGTTGAGCATTGAAGCTATGTTGTGTGTTCTAGTGAAAAATGAACAGATCAAGGGTCGATATTTAATCAAGGACTAAATTGGATGGGTGTTGACTGTTAAGGGCATGTGGGAATATCTTGTGCGATGGAAGGATATTGGAACTGGTTTTGAAGGTCTTTTACACCCCAATTTAATGGAGAATTGAGGGATTTGAATCCGACCAGTTGAGAATGGTTTTTCTAAGAACAAGGGATTAGGTGCATGGGATCTATAATTAATTATTCCTTGATTGCTTTCAAGGAAGTGAGGAAAGACGTGAATGAAAAAGAGAGTGTGGAGTTATGAGATTGCATAACCAAGTGTGGAAGATGTAAGACTCAAGTGGATGTGGGCTACAGATGTGGATATGAGGGTTTGAGGTTCTCAAGTGTGTAAAGATGAAAGAGATCGATATGTAACTATTTGAGGGTGGTTGGGAGGTGAAAGGTCAAAGTTCAAAGGAACATATGAATTCATGCAAATTGTGAACTAGTGGAGAGTGTTATGATAACAAATTCAAATCGACAGATTTGTGAAGGTGAAGGCTTGAAGAAAAGAGATGATTTGGTATTGTTGAAATCTTGAGGAGATTAGTGTATCCAGTAGGTTGGTGCCTACATCTTGCTAAGTTGGTGCCTCCTACAGGTAGGTGCCTATAAATATTGCAGTTGTAGGTTGGTTTCCTACATGAATTTCTTTGTTTGTGCTCAGCTAAGGTGATTGGTGTCTCCAACAGGTTGGTTCCTACAAATATTGTATTTTTAGGTTGGTGCCTACATGCTTTGTTGAGTTAGTACTCAAGTGGAGAGAAATGATTTTCCTACAAGTTGGTGCCTACAAATATTGTAACAGTAGGTTGGTGCCTACATGATATTATAAACATACGTTTTGTGGTTTTCTCCCATTTAGGTTTCCACGTTAAATCTTTGTTTATTGTGGATTTTATGGTTGTATATATTTATCATTAATTGCTTGTGGCTGGTAAAGTAATAAATTGATAAATATTGTAAGAAAATAAAAACAATCATATCCTGATTCACCCCCCCTCTCAATATAACTAAGTGTGCCAAAAAAAAGTGGGCTCCACAAATGTCACTTATTATCTTTCTTGCATTTTTAAGAACATAATATCACAAAAATACCATTTTTTAAACTGAAACAGGTATCAATTGTATTAAAATAAAATTGTGGCCACATTATACACTAAGTTAATACATGTAAAAAAAAGAAATATTCTGATGATAGGGATTCAAAAAATCCAAAAACAAATATAGAAAGACTCCCTACAAATTTATTTTTTCTTACATGTTTTTAAACATAACTAAAAATCTCGCAGTGATAGATTCTAAAATACTAGCCAAACAAAAATACGATTTTGCAAAACAAACCCGAGCTTTTAAAAGAAGATATTTCCACTAAGGGATTCTTGCTTGATATATGCATTAGATTCTAGAACTACATTTTCATATTCCATCTCCCCTTGGTTTTCTATAATGGTATTCTCCTCATTAACCATTGCTTTGAAAAACCTAATAGAGACCTTTGAAAAAGAGGCCAAGGAATGAGAGCTCCTTTCTAGGATTAGGATCAATTTATATTGCATGTTGTAGTCTATAGTAATATTCTTAATTTATTTTCTTTGAATCACCATCCTTGCTTCTAACTCTACATTATTGGCTAACTGAGCCTCGAGCTAGGACAAAATCTACTACTATAATGGGAGAGTGCAACATGTAGGTCCTTGATTTAATGTGTATTCATCCACAGGACCTAATGAAAATTTGAAATTTCACATGGAGTGAAATGACTATAGTGTCTATGATCCTCTATGCCAAATGGAATCAAGCTAAAAAAACTAGAACTGAGAGATATTCCAATCAAATGCAAAGGCTAGCCACTATATCAAAGGAAATATATATCACTACCCACATTGAGAGGTAAACCAAACCCAAAGCATCAAGTCTCCTCTAAGCTAGAGGGTGGAACGGAAAAAGGCCTTACCAAGCTAGCTAAAGAATAACTCCAACAAAAACCACAAAGAGCCATAAAATAAATCCCATATTTGTTGTATGAAAGCATCTCGTTAGGCTTAAAGTAAGTCCCATTGTCCTGCTTGGAGATATGAGGGAAGAATACAGGGGGAGGAACTATAGTTATGGCCCATCTTGTTTGGGATAATGTTTTATTCCACTTGTCCTTCAATTTCATTTACACACCAATTCTAATGTTTGGGATAAAATGATTCATGGGAGATAAGAAAAAGAAAGGCCCCCTCCATTTTGAATCAATATTTCATGATTCAAAAACACTCTTTTGTTTTCCTTGGATTCCGCTAGATTGTTAAAGGACCAAAGAACTTGAAATAATTTGATGAAACCAAAATCCCTTTCTATCCATTGAAATATTAGTAATAGACTAGATAGGCTTGAGTTATTGGAGGTGGAATAGTCTAGCACTTGACAAATGATTATTGAAGAATTTCAAATGACTAAAATATTTTTTATCTTTTTTAATTTGAGGATGTTCAATCCTTTATATAAGGCCATAGATTATATTTGATTGTTAGTGGATTCTCCTAACCCCCAAGCATATTTTAATTCATAATTTCCCTCGGGGTTAAAGACAAACCCCCCACACCTGCCACCCCAGGATTTCCTTTTGAGGCACCATTGAAGAAGAGGATAAACTACTTTTATTGAGCTTTCCAATTCTAGAATTCATCTGCCTACACTATGATCTTCCATGAGAGAGCAATTATAGGTATGCTAAAGGTGAGTTTGGACTAAAGGACTCCTTGAAGATAATATATCTCTTAATCATAATCTCTCTTATACTTCAAGGACCACAAAAAATCTTCCTTTTACCCCTAATTGGAAATGAATACCTTAGTAAGGAGAACATGGACTTAGGCTACAACTTGCCTAGAAGAGAGGCAATCTTGATTGAAGATACTTTTATTTCTTGCCAACCATATCTTTCAGCACAAAAGCTTAAGAAAGGACATCCACACTTGCTTGAAAAGGGATTTTTTTTTAAAGGAGTCAAGATACATATGAGGCCAAGATATGAACATATATTTCAACCTTTGAGGAGGAGCTATAGAATGACCTAGCTCAGAAAAGGAAAATTGCCAAGACTATAATGAGAAGCTACACTCTAAGAGTAGATGATTGGATGTTTCATCAACTAAGAAGAAAAAATGACATATTGATGGATCTTGAATTCCTTTGTTCTTTAATTTTCTACAGTGAACAGTTTATTAGTTTATTATGAACTACAAAATACCAAATTGATCTATTAAATGTTGATAAAAAGATCAAAAAATAATGGATATGAAATTGAAATAATTCCTCAAAAATCATCTTCTTACTCCAGATTGAAATTCCAAATATAAATATAAATTATGATCCTAAAAACTTGAACACATCTTACCATGCCAAAAAATAAAGAAATAATAACCATCTTCATGAATTCACCTCATAGCCATATCACCATTCAAAGGGAATATTGATCAAGTGAAGTTGTTGGAGTAGAGTTGGGTAACTGAAGTTGTTGGTGTAAAGTTGGGTACTTGAGACAATGTTATTAATCTGATGGATTATATTTATAATGAATTGATTCCTCTAACACTTCTTCTCATAGTCATCGTCTTTTTCTTTTTAATTTAAAATATATATATATATATATATATATATATATATATATATATATATATATATATATATATATGGGGTAAAGTTGTGTGCAAGATACCAGATATATAAAATATGCAGAACATAAATAAAATGCTAGAAATGGCAGAATAACAGTAAAATATCTAGCATAATCTTCACAATACACATAAATGATATAACAATAGCAATAGAAATAGCACTTTGATTCAGAAAGCAATGTTCACAGGCCTCTTCGAGGGGGCAACCTCCAATCGAGCAGTGCTCTGTTACAATAATATCCAAGCTAGGGTTCTCATACCCTCGACCCTTATTTATACTAAACATGTCTTTTAAGAGAAGCATCTAGAGGAAGATTCTTCTAGAAGCAGAAGCTTCTATTAGGTCTTCTTACATCCGCCTTATTCTATTTTATTGAAAGGCCTTATTAATATTGACCTTTATTACATCCAAATACATTGATCTACCTATGTGCAGGTTAGGACCTTAACATGTCTTCCCTCTTAAAAACAACCTTGTCCTCAAGGCTTGAGATGTGGAAACTGCTGCAGAATGGTAGTTGGTTCCCAAGTGGCATCTGCTGGAGTCATATCTTTCCACTATACTAGAACTTCCTCGATGGTTCTCTAACACAGGCGACGCTCACACTGATCCAAAACTGCTTCTGGCTATAGCCAAATGGGTCCTTCTTCAGCTAACTCTGGAAGGTTGGTTTGAATTTGGCACCTGGTTCCAATCACCTTCTTCAAGCATGAAACATGAAAAACAGGATGTAGCTTCGACTGACTGCGCAGAGCTAACTGATATGCGACTTGTCCCACACGCTTGAGAACTGTGTAAGGGCCATAAAATTTGGGTGCTAGCTTCTGACAATGCTCGGCCTTGAGGGAAGTTTTCTTATATGGTTGCAGTCTCAGAAACACCTGATCCCCTTCTGCAAATTGACGTTCAGAGTGACCTTGATCTGCTTGCTGCTTCATTCTATTCTGTGCCATGACCAATTTTTCTTTAAGGGTACGAAGGAGATCTTCTCGGACTGTAAGTGTTTGGTCAACCACCTGGACCTTCGAGGTACCCAGTACGTATGAGAGAACTGAAGGTGGCTTCTGTCCATATACTGCTTCAAAAGGAGTCATGCGAGTGGCTGTATGGTATGTAGTGTTGTACCACCATTCGGCGAGGGGTAACCATTGAGCCCACTGGTGTTTTTTTTCAGA
>JASDQU010032790.1:0-22137 GCA_032191745.1 Picea mariana | reverse complement strand
GAGCCATCAAATTTGGTCACCTCCACTCGCGGAAGGCGTAGGTCACGTTGAAAGTGATGGTGCTGAAAGTTATGGGAATGAGAGGAATGTTCACCTTTAGTATGTGGAGGTGAGTCAGAGGAAGGGTTATCTGTAGGGATATGAAGCTTGGTGCAGAGTGACTAAAAGATAGATTCAAGCTGGGTGGTCAGGTCTTGTTTGATTTCCTCCATTGAGGATTGCATGGTTGTATTGATGGCGACAACATTGGCACTGATTTGTTTCACTTCTTGTTGGGTCTCGATGAGACTAGATTGCAAGGTATTGAAGCGAGATTCCAAGTCTTGGATGTAGGTATGGGCCATGACGATGAGGGAACTGAAAAGGGGTGGGTGGGGTCAAAACTTTTGCCGAAAAATGATATGTATGAATTTGATAAGGGCGAAGAGATGAATCTAGTGGAATAGGTCTCAAATAATGGTGAAAACAATTCCAGATATTTATTTTTTTTTTTTTTTACACCTGCAGAGTTATACTTCGATCTGAAAAATACTACAGGGATGAAATGCCCAAATGCTTATCCAGGAAGAAAAGTGTAGTTACTTGGAAACCCAAACACAGTTGAGCAGCAATAGATCTTGTATGTTTTAATTTGTTTATGTTTATGTCCCCAAGGGTTAGGTATTCAAGGGTTCTACAAACAAGGGTTTTCCCTGTGATATAGCTCTCTGATATACGTGCGGGGTCCAACAGTAGTACTCGGCCCAATATCTCAGGGCACTAACTAAGGAGAATAGACCGCACCCTTAGTTGTACTACCCAACTACCCAGGTACTAGAGAGTATCTTTCTGAGTGTTGTTCTCGGTGGCACTATAACAGTCAGACAACTGATCGGTTTATCTAAAGAGGGCTTCAGGAAATCTAGGTCGATCTGTACACAGGTGTTGTCTGATGCACTACCACTCGAAGGGGTACCAACAGAGGTTGCAAGGGTGGCCAACAGATGTGCGCTTAATAAACACTTGTATTTCCTGCATGTATGAATCCCTAAACCGCGGGTTTATGTGTGTAACGATAGATCTTTGTGGTTCAAAGACGTCGGAATACATCTCTACCCTGGAAAAAAAAAATACCCACAATTTTTGTCAAGGAAAGTGCTCTGATACCACTTGTAATATACCAGATATAAAAAGTATGCAGAATAGAAATAGAATGCTAGAAATGGTAGAATAACAACAATATTACCAGAACAATCACCACAATAACACTGAAATGATATAAGAATAACAATAGAAATAACACTTTGATTCTGAGAGCATTGTTCACGGGCCTCTTCAAGGGGGAAACCTCCATTCAAGCAGAGCTATATTACAATAATCTCCAAGCTAGGTTTCTCATACCCTCGACTCCTATTTATACTAAATATGTCTATCAAAAGAAGCATCTAGAGGAAGATCCTGCTAGAAGCAAAAGCTTCTATTAGGTCTTCTTACATTCAAATTATTCTACTTTATTGCAAGGCCTTATTAATATTGACCTTTATTACATCTGAATATATTTTTCTATCTATGTGTGGGTTAGGAACCTAAAAAATTCCCTCAACCTAGGAATAACCCTTTGCTACTAACCAAGATTTGTATTTCTCCACTTTGCCTTCTGCATTCAACTTCTTTTTAAATACACATTTGCTTCCAATGGGATTTCTTCCAATCGACAACTCCACTAGATCTCAAGCCTCATTCTTATCCAAGGCTAACATTTCTTCATCCATGGCCTTTTTCCAAATTTTTCCATCCTCTGAATCCACTGCCTCCCTCATAGTTCTAGGATCATCATCTGTAATAGACAAAGAAAAATTTGAACAAAAATCAGGTGGAGTATACCTTTACAGTTTCCATCTTTCCCAAACTGAACTCTTCAATACTGGAGTACGAGGATCTTCTTCTTTTGATTCATGTTCTTTTGTAGAGTTTGATTCATCATCCTTTAAATCAAAGTCTATTTTATGTGGTTCTTCCTTACTTGGTAGGACATCATGTTTGATAACATATTTTATTTCTCTAAATATTGCATCTCAGCTATACACAACCTTCTTAGTTTCTAGGCTCCAAAGCTTATAACCTTTAAGACCATCTTTATACCCAATAAAGATACACTTTTCAACATTCTTGTCTAGCTTACTCTTGTTTTCCTTTGGAACATGAACATAGGCCTCACAACCAAATACCCTGAGATGTGTGAGAGTAGGTTTCTTACCAGTCCATATCTCTTGTGGAGTATTTCCATATAGTGTTGATGAGGGTGATTTGTTGACTAGGTAACATGTAGTACCCACTGCCTCTTCCAAGAATTATTTCCCTAACTCAACACCACTGAGCATGGACCTTGATTTTTCCATCAGCATCTTGTTCATCCTTTCTGCAACTACATTATGTTGAGGTGTATATGGAGTATTCTTCTACCTTGCTATACCACACTTCTTACAAAATTCTTCAAAGTCATTCCCGTAGAACTCTCCACCACTAGTTGTCCTCAACCCTTTAATTATTGTCTCTGTTTAATTCTTAACAAGAGCCTTAAACTCTTTAAACCTATCAAATACTTCAAATTTCTTATTGAGAAAATATATCCAAGTATTCCTCGAGAAGCCATCTATAAATGAGACATAGTACACAGATTTTCCAAATGATGGAACCAACACAAGTCCAATGACATCATTGTGAACTAGTTGTAAAATTCCTTCTACCCTCATTGCACTAGAGGGGAAACTTACTCGATTCTGCCTCCCATATACATGATATTCACCTAAATCAAAATCCAGAGAAAAGTTAGACATACCTTAAACTATACCTTTACCATGTAGTGGTTGAAGACCCTTCTCTCTGATATATCGCAGTTTTTGATGCCACAACATAACCTTTTCTCCAAAGACTGTAGGAGTGTTTTCTTCTTCAAATCCAATATCAGGAATAATGGAACTATTACACCCATCACTAATAGTACTTCCTTGCAACTTATACATAGTTCCAAACCGAAATCCCTTCAGAAACACCATTGCTCCTTGAACCATCCTCCAGGTTTCCTTTTCAAATATTGTTTTTACCCCTACATCGTCTATTTTTCTTACATAAATAATATTTTTGGCCAATCTCGGGATGTGCAGAACACCAAGTAGTGTTCTAATCCTTCCATTTATGATCCTCAACTTGACTTTTCCTCTTCCTATGATTTTGGTTGTCGAGTCATCACCTAGGAAAACATTACCTCCATCATACCTTTCATATTCACAGAACCACTCCATGTGGGGATTCATATGAAAGGATGCACCTAATTCAACCAACCATGCCTCATGATCTACATGTGTTCTTGAAGAAGCCAAGTACACATCCCCTCCTTCTTCCTTGGAGGTATTTTCTTTTGTAGAAGGAGCTTCTTCAGATCCCTTCTTTTTCTCAACTTTTGATCTACACTACTTCTTGTATTGACCTTCTTTTCCACATCTCCATCATACCTTTACAAACTTTCTGAGAGATTTAGATATGCCCTTAGACTTGTATCTCCCACTTGAGGACTTAGATCTATTTCTTTCCTAGGAGCATCCTCTTGCAAATAATGCATATGTGCTATGTCCTTCCATGTTCTTCCATCTCATCTCCTCTGACAACAAAGATGAGACCACTTGATCAAACTTCAAGGCAGTTGTATTACTACCTATGGCCACAACCAGACTATCCCATGAGTTCGGTAAATAGAAAAATAAACGGATACACTTACCTTCATATGAAATTTTAATCTCAACAAATACTTACTGACTTGCCACAGTATTGAAGGTGTTCAAATTCTCTTTCACCGAGTCTCCATCTCTCATCATCAGGTTATACAACTTATTTTTCATGAATATTTTATTTACTAGGGAATTATACTGATACAAATTCCCCAACTTATTCCATAAATCCTTGGTTGTAGCTTCCTCTGACACATTCAATAATATTGAATATGAGAGACATAGTCAGATTGTTCTCTTCACCTTCTGATGCAACTTTTTCCAGTCATTTGTTGAAGTTCTTGTAGGTGCAGTACCTACATCCACCATGATCCACTGATCTTTGTTCACCAACAGATCTTTCATCTTGAGCTTCCACAACTCAAAAATTTTCCCATTAAACCTCTTGATCTCCATTTTCAAACTACTCACCATTTCTCTTCACCTAAAGAATCAATACTGTAGATCTCCCACTGTAACAAGGCTTATCACAATTCTGAGCCAAACCCTTGACCACAAAAGCATCCCCCTAAAGCTAATAATTTATCTGATACCAAATGTATATTTAAACCTTGTACAATTATTTACTACAAACATATTTTCAGTAAAAGAACAGAAAAGATATAATGGCAAATACACACATTACACAGAGATTTTTCCCCTAGAAACCCAAACCAGGAAAACCAGCATATTTTATATTCAATCAAATCATACATTCTTTTCAATAAAATATACATATAGGATCCAGTGGCATCCAAAACCCTAACCCAATGACCTAGATTAGTCAACAACCCTAATTCCTTAACCAGAAATCAAGGCAACATGAAAAATGAGGAAAAAAGGCGACATGTTTCCCAAGGCAAAAAACAATTTTGAGGGTGGCATGCTCGATGCAACATAGCAGACACTAGAGCTAGTCATGCAAAGAATATAACACATACCCAACAAGACCTCGGTCTATATGTTATGCATGCGACCACACTCCAACAATTTTAGGGGGCTAACAAAATATATAACATATCGTATATACCATATGTTATAACAATTATTTGCGTATATAAAACCNCGGGTAATGGAACCCCTGATCTCCTCCAAATATAACCAATTCCCTAACCCCTAGGGCAACAGTCCCTCTTATTTTGAGATGCCTCTATATTTAGTGATACAAATGCCAAATAGTGCAGATGGAGGTTGGAGGGCCCGCGAACTATATATGGGCATGGAACCCAACACTTCACACATCTCATTATGCACACTTTCCCAGGTCCACATAGATCCCACGGTGGCATAATTCCAATGCAAGGTATGAACTTTGAGGTCGTATGGATGTCTCAAAGAATGTGCTAGGAAGAGGCCAAGTATGGTTGTCTCGTAAAGCATGTCATGAGGTATATTTTCCAAACGTAGGAAACTGTATACTCTTTTTTTATGATTTTTCCCAAGGATCATGAATTTGAGGTCTATTTTGTGATTTGAGTTCATTTGTAAAAATCTTATCTCAATTTTTCATTAATGATCATTTAGTGCATTATTTTAAGTGTTGAAGAAGGTGAAATTGAGCTAGTTCAAAATTTGGTCGAATTTATAGTCAAATTACTCATAATTTCGCAAGGATTTATCATTTTCTTGTTTAGAGTAATGGAATTAAAGAGAGTCCATTAAATTGGATTTTGTGAGCCCATATTATAATGTAATTTGGTATTTTGAGATGATGGAGAACAGTCAAGCTATATAAAGGGACTTTGAAGATGAAATGATATATGTCATATCTATATGTAATTTGAATTCTTTTATTTTTCGCTATGTCATCTCATTATTCAGTCAAGTAATCATCATTTTATGATTTTTTGGATAAAGAGCACATCATCAAAATTATGCAAATCACCTCAAAATGATGAATAAATCAATTCTGAATCAACTTAGATGGTGCATGTATATATGGTAAAGTAATAAGTGGTGTCTAAGGATTTTCGGATCATGTAATCCCATAATACTTCAGGGACTCTTTCATCCTAGTCATCTCTATCTATGGAACATACCTTGGTTAATCCTCTCTCCATAATATTGTTAAAGGCTTTGACAATACCATTCGCTTATGGATGATATAGGATAATTTTTTGATGTTGAATTAGGAACTTGCGGGTGAGAGTGGTTATAGTCTAGCTAATGAAATGCACACTCTGATCACTAGTCAAACTTCGAGGGAATCCAAATCGAGTGATGATGTTATCAAGAATGAACGGGGTTGCAGTATCTCTAGAGCTATCTCAAATTGGTTCTACTTCAACCCAACGGGTGAGATAGTCAGTAGTAGTGATGATATACCTATATTTCGAGTGTTTGGTTGGTGGATTGATCATTCCTATGAAGTCAACTAATCATTTCTCAAATTCTTTAAGATTATGAACATGATGTAAAGGAAACTCATATTTGCACGATGGTTTACCAACTCTTTGAAAAACATCACATGACTTGACATAATCCTTGGCATCTTTGAAGATATTCGACCACCATAATCTTTCCTATAATATATTTTGGGTAGTCACTTTCCCTCCGGCATGTCCTCACACAAATTTGTAGTGGAATTCCCACACGATCATTGGCCACTCATGATCAAGTACACATCCCCGAAGGATGTTTTCCAATCCCAATTTGTACAATTGGCCTGTGATCAACTAATAATCGGTAGCACAGACCACCAAATTCCTCTTTTGAGTTATGGAATACCCTTCAAGCATAGTACCAGTAGTGAAAAACAATGCAATATCTTAAAGGTAATTAGGGATAACCCCAATCTTAAAAATATATATATATGGGAGTTGGTAATATACAACTCGGTCACTCTCGCCTGATTCTAATCGAGATATATGATCAGGGCCAGCATTCAATATTCCTGGATTGACAATGACTTCAAAGGAAAACTCTTGAAACAACAACAACAATCTATAAATTATTCCTTCCAACACATTCATGTTAACCAGATGTTTCAGGGTGGAATGATTAGTAAAGAATTTAAAATGGCCTCCTAACAAATAATTTCTAAAAATTTTCAAAGCATAAACCATTGCTAAACCTTCCCTTTCAGTTGTAGTGTAGTTGTGCTCGACCTAAGAAAGATTCATGCTGGAAAAGTAGATAGAATTATCCAGGTTTCCTTCACCTAATTTCGCAAGGATTGCACCCAAAGCAATGCTAGAAGCATCAATGTGTACATGAAATTCCACATTCCAATTCGGATATATGAGAATAGGGTAAGTACTCAACTTTTCTTCGAGGGTATCAAAGGCTTGGTCACACTCTAGCTTCCAACTGAAGGCTTCCAAATGATGGGTGTTCTATATGCACTAAAAACACAGTAAAAACCCTCAATTAAATTGTCAACCCGGGGTAAGTAAACTTAGAGTTGTAGCAAAATATATTCCAAAGGTAGAAGGGTTGGTAGGAGTATAGTCTAACTAAGGAAGGTAGCTATCTAAGGCTAATCTACTCAAGAAAATATATCTAATGAGAAAACCCTACTAAGCAACTTGAAACTAGGTAACCTAAGTATTTTTGGGCCAAGGATCGATGGATACTTCTAAGAAGACAAGTAAAAACCCTATGTAAAGCAAACTAGTTCATAACAATAAGCAAAGGCAAACTACTAAGCATAATAATGAGCAACTAACAAAAGAAAACTATTTTGACTTGTCAACCTATATTCAATGAGAAACTACCCTATGAAAGAAAATAAATAAACAAGCATGCAAAAACACCTATCTAACCTATTAAAGCAAGTAAACAAGTAAGCAAAGACAACTAACTAACCTACTAAAGCAAATAGACAAGTAAGAAAAAACAACTAAATACTACAAGCAATCAAATTAAAACTTATCATTGAACAACTATCTATCCTAACAGGCAAGTGGACTAAATGCTCAATGCAAAACTATTTCTAATGCATGAAAGGAAATCTAAGAGGCAATTGGACTAAATGCTCAATGCAAAACTATTTCTAATGCATGAAAGGAAATCTATTTTATCGAAAGAAAGAAGAACTACCAACTAATGCTTAATCTATGATAAGAAAACTACTATCTAATATATCAAAGCAAAGTCTATCTATTTTACAACAACAATAAAACTTTATTCTAATCTATGAAAGAAAGAAACTATATCTTTTGATCTACGAAAACAAGAAACTATCTTTAATCTATGAAAAGCTCAAATATAATGTTGGTGGTTGTGTGAATGTCTTTGGTGTCAGATGATATCTCGGTGACACTTGACAACAAAGGACAATTCAAGCGGTATAAGCTCAACACTAATCTCAATGGAAAAGTGAAAGGTATGGATTAAACAATCCAAGGAGAGTTTAGCCATGACAAAAGCAGTGTTAGATACCCTGCATATTCATATATGAACCATCAACAACATAACGAGATCATCATTATACTTCTATACTACATAAGCAAAACTAGATTCAACCATTAACTAAGAAATATAACTGCAATTTAATTCTAGGAAAGAAAATTACATAAATTGAAAAATATGCTATATCTACTCTAACAATTCAAACTGCAGTAAAGAAATGACTAAAAACAAAAATTTAAAACATGATATTAAAAAGAAAACTAATAGCTATATTTTTCAACAACTAAGTAAGCAAGATCTATATAAAACTGAAATAAGTAATCTATCACTAAAAACTAGAATTAACTCTATCCGTCCATCAAATCCTTGTCAATTAAAACCCAAATTAAAATGTTATTCTATGTTATTCAAAACTCTGTTTTAAACTTGATTCTAAAATCTTAGATAAAAACATAATCTAATATTTAACTACACATGGGGTTAGTCTAGGAGTCTGCAGATCCATTCCTAACTACGAGATTAATGCATGCTAACACAATTCATCATACTAACCTACAAAAGAGAGTCAAAGCAAATTAAATTATAACAGCAAACTAATTAACAAAATAGAAATGCATGCATAGGGAATAAAGAGAACAATTAATCTATGAAATACATAAACAAACACAAAGAACAGTTACCAGACTGTTGTTGGGTCCCCCAGCAAGTCGTGGTCACTTTCTAAAAGCACACCACATGCTCAACAAGATGAATTCACCATGAAAACTCAAAAACCCAGTTCTTGCATAATTTTGGCAATGTAAAATATCAAAACAAAGTAAAAATGTATTTCTAACTATCACACCGATGTATCTGATGCTTAACTTCTGTCTGACCACCTTGTTGGTATTTATAATGTTTACAGGCTAAGTGGTCGACCACAGGAGGTTCGAGCCACTTCTAAAATTGGCAAATTTCATTGATGGTGCCCTAATTGCCGAAACAGAGCGAGCCAATAATCACCCACCGTAACAACCCAAAATCAAGTTGTCAAGAGTTCAGTAGCTGGAGGGATAATCACGAACAAAACCCACACTCCTGATTCACCCATCACTGGCCGCCAATACCATAAATTCCAAGTCGCCCTCCGTTTTTGTGCAAGAAGAGGTGTTGGACAGAGTGTCAGATTGGGTACCGGAACGAGTATTGGAATGAGTGTCGGACTGAGTGCCGGAAGCAGAAACATAGTGCATTTTCACCCTATAACATCAAAAAACATGAATCAGATTTTTGGAAGTGTAAAAACATGATGAATTATACTCGATACAATCATTAAACATGAATTATACGTACCTTATGTCGATCATACCATTTTATCATGAAATTCTTCAAAATTTTCCTTTAAAATATGAAAAAGACATGTGTACATGCGGAAAAAGTGTATAATAACCATCATAAAAGTGATCATATCTTGGGCCCAACAAGCCTCAATCTTAAAAATATATACATATGGGAGCTGGTCATATACAACTCGACCACTCTCGCCTGATTCTAATCGAGATATATGATCGGGGCCAGCATTCAATATTCCTGGATTGATAATGACTTCAAAGGAAAACTCTTGAAACAACAACAACAATCTATAAATTATTCCTTCCAACACATTCTTGTTAACCAGATATTTCAGGGTGGAATGATTAGTAAACAATTTAAAATGGTCTCCTAACAAATAATTTCTAAACTTTTTCAAAGCATAAACCATTTCTAAACCTTCCCTTTCAGTTGTAGTGTAGTTGTGCTCGACCTGAGAAAGATTCCTACTGGCAAAGTAGATAGGATTATCCAGGTTTCCTTCACCTAATTTCGCAAGGATTGCACCCAAATCAATGCCAGAAGCATCAATGTGTACATGAAATTCCACATTCCAATTCGGATATATGAGAATAGGGGAAGTACTCAACATTTCTTTGAGGGTATCAAAGGCTTGGTCACACTCTAGCTTCCAACTGAAGGCTTCAAATTTCTTCAACAATTTCTCCAATGGGGCATTTATGCTTGCATAGTTTCTAATAAATATGTGGTAGTATCCAGTGTGGCCCAACGTTGATCGCAATTTTCTAGCAGTCATAGGAGGGTCCATATTCAGTATCACAACAACCTTAGCGGGATCAACCAAAACTCCTTCCCTGCATACTATATGCCCCAAAATATTTCCAAAGGGTATATAAAAGATACACTTCTTCAATTTTAAAGAAATATGTAGTTATCTACAATGATCAAACATCAGTCATAGTGAACCTATATGCTCCTTCAATAGGATGTACATGATCGAATCATCCATATATAGTTCAAGAAATTTATGAATAAAGTCGCAAAATGCAACAATAAATATTCGAGAGAAAATAGTTGGGGAATTCTTCAGTCCAAAGGGAATAAAATTATAACCGAAAGAACCCCATTATGTAGTGAAGGTAGTATTTCTCTTATATTCTTCCACAATCATAACCTAATGATAGCCTGATAATCCATCTATAAAATAATAGGCTTCATTTCCTGCCACTTGATCAAGAACTTCATCACTAAATGGAGTGGGAAAAGGGTTATGTGCACAAGATGAGTTCAAAATAATGTAATCCACACATACTCTTATATCATCAGTACCCTTCTTTCTTTGTATTACAATAGGGTTGATCCAAAGAGAAAATTAACCTAGCTGCTAACATTCTATCAATTTCTTTCTTAACCTTATCCTTGACTCACGGATTTAGACGGTACGGTTTGTGCTTGACAGGATTAGCATCTGGTTTTAATTTGATCCTATTTTCTCCTAACTTTCACGTAATTCACTTCAGTTCTAAAAAACTCTTAGGAAAGAGATCCTTTCTCTACCACAATAGAGCTTGTATCTCTATCATAGTTTCCTCATCCCAATAGTCTTTTATAGATGCCATCTTAGGATGCTCCTCTCTCCCTATGTTTAATTTCTTCAACTTCAAAGGTTTAGTATATGAACTACTGACATAATTGGAGAGAGTGTCTTTAACTATTCTCGTTCATGCAGATTCCTTAAATGTTAAATGTCTAAGTTCCTCCAGTTTTTTGAGATCCTCTAGATCTTTATCAACTTTACTACAAGTCGCGGGTACTCTTGTATGGGATGGATAAAAACTATATTGGAGAATATGTCCATGCTCAGAACAAACTGTGGGAGGATATTTAGGTTTATATTCATCAGTAAATAAAATTTTCTTGACTTGTTTCAATATTAGGGTGATTTCAGGAGACTTACTAGAAAAAGAGAAATCTTCGTAGAACTAATGCTTAATCATCTTCCGGCAAACAATTTTTCTTCTAGTTTCCTCATGCACATACTATGCTTTTGGAATGTTTCCCAGAGGATGGAAAAATTGGTGTACCAAGAACTTATAATCTAGTTGTGCAGCTTCCCATACCCCAATGAAATATTCAATATGTTCCATTGGATTAGATGAACCTTCGTATGGTTCTAAAGTTACAACCTGACTCTTTAGATTATGATCCTTACTAGACTAGTTGACCTATGATGGAGGAATGAAAAGTTATCGAATGGCAAGCTTGACCTCATCCCAAGAAGACAGAGTTTCTTTGTGAGTATCCCACCACGTGGCTATAGAAGACTCCAGGGCTAGGTCAAGTGTTGAGATTCTATGTTCCACCACAACCCTACCTTCCATGTCATGGACACTCATTTATCTCCATTCCAATCCACCTTACTTCTCGAATAGTTGTGCAACACCTTGAAAATTTCTCATACCTAAATTGTTTCCAATTTTCAAAAGAAGCTTCCTAGTATTCATTATGTTAGCACTAGGAGTCACCTTCTGATTGAAAGAAAGGTAAGCCCAGTACCCATCAGATTATATCTGAAAGTATGAGTGTTTTTTGAAAGGTCGAATGGAAAAACTTGAAATGATAATATCCTAACTTAGAAGCAGGGCTAACATGTACCAGCAAATAAGGTCTTGACTAACTTGAACCAGTAGTTTGGGAGTAAATGTGGATAGAAAGAAGACTTGAATGAGAGGAATGTAAGGGCTACTGCAAACATCAGGTCCACAAAAGCCTAAGAAAGAAAGTTTCTTAAAACAAGATCTTCTTGAAATTAGAAACTAAGGAGCTAAATAAACACCATGACAATAAAATGATCAAACATCCATCATATCATTACCACAATTATCCATACGAAGCATTCAAATATGAACATTTAGAATTAGAAGAAGATAGTCTGAAATAGAAGCCGATTTCTATTAGTCGAAAATTCTTAAATCCAGTACACAGTAGATCAGAGTCACTTTATCCAAAATATTACAGTTTAGGGAGCCTTGCTCAACCATCTGAGCCTGCTAAAGCAATTGATCTATCTATTTATAACAAGAAAGGGAGGCAACAGTTGAAGGTACGAGTTGGCCTCTTTTCCTTAACAATTTCTAAACATTTATTTATTCTAACAACTAAGATAACAACCTATGCTATAAAATAGGGAAGTGTTGGTGACTAATCCAATCATGCTTCTAACTGCTTTGATCCTCTTTTGCTGCTCAGCTCTTGTTTTTCCATGTGTCCCTTTGGAGCTTGTAGTTGTCCTCTGAATGCCAACAACTACTTCTGTCATTTACTCCATCGTTAACTTATCCAAAACTGTTGGCCTAGTCTTCCTATATCCCCGGTGTTTGCTGGTAAACTTCCTTGTGTAGCAACTCTGGGTAGCGCACCTTAAAATGCAACAAGGAGAGAAGGTAGCGCCTCTGTGCTGTGTATGTGTGTAAACTGGCTCCCTGTCAAATATTATGCAGCACCTATAGGTAGCGCCATTTTGTTGCACCCATATACCAATTCTGCCCTCTGTGTAATATTACACAGCGCTTTACGTAGTGCCACTGTGTGTAGCTTCTGTTCTTTGTAAGATATTATGAAATGTATGTACGTAGCGCTACTTATGTTGTGTTTGCATACAGCTTTGGGTATCATTGCCAGAACGTAGCGTCTTTGAATCTAGGACATGTGCAGAGAAGTTTGTGTCCTTCCAATTATGACAGATGCCTTGACTATACCATAGATAATGCCATTTACTACTGAGTGAAGCTATCACTTTAGCAAAAACTCAAAATCCATATAGCTAAACTCCTAGGATCCTGTATAGATGGAAAACATAGTATCTGCATATCTATTAACCCTCCCAAAAAGGAATAATTCCCAAAAATGGAGCTTACCCCTTACCAACTGTTTTGTCATCTTAACACTCAGCCTCACACTCTTTCTAGTAGAAAGAGTCTCTTCAATTGGCTCAGCAGATTTCTTCTTCCTAGCGCTGGCAGGATTATTTGGTGTAGCTAAGCTCTCCTTAGTTGTTGGTTTATCATTTTCAATGGCAGCTTCTACCAACACCTGTAGATTTCTTTGAGTTGCCTCTTCTTGCAAGTGTCTCAGCTTTGCCTTTATCTTCCTATTCTGAGACTGAAAGTCTTTGTTCTATCTGTAAAGATTATTCAGTTGTTTATGAAGAGGTAGAGTCTTTCTCGCTGCGAACCTTGACAAGTCCAGGGTATGGTTGTAGCCAATCATGAGCTCATTTATCTGAGCCAAGTGGACCTTGTCTTTTGCTTTGAGACGAGCTATTTCTCTCCTTGCATCCCTAAGCTGCTTAATAAGTCTTTTGTAGGTCTGGCTGCCAAGGAATTTGGGGACATGTGCAGTCTCAGCAGGCTTCTTCTCATCCTCTTCTTCCATCTGTACAGGAGTTTAATTGCATGTTTCATCAGCCTTCTCAAAAAATTTTCCTTTATGATTCTTCTCTTGCGCAGCAGCCTCTTCGTTATTCTTCATAGGTTTTCCACAATCTTTCACAGGGATTTCATCTTTCCTCTCCAAAGGTCTTTTGGTACCTTCACCCTTGATTTTATGTACAAGGGTTTCTTGTTTTTCTTCTACATATTTTTCAATGCCTTTCCCTTTGTTCTTATGCATAGGGGTTTATGGTAAAGACTTCTCTTTGAGAACCCCCTTAGGAATTGATGACCTAGTGAAAAGTCTTTTACCCTTAATTTCAACTGCTGGAGGAGGAGAGGGAAAGATAAGATTCTTCCTTTTTTAGATGTCACCTTGGTAGAATAACTTCTTCTAACCCCGGTGGAGGTGGTGGTGAGAAATCTCTGTATGGAGAAGGACAGACCTCCTCCTCAGCTTCCCTAACCTGCTTGTTGATCTCTGAAACAGGAGCTCTACCCTTTCTCTTCTTGATGATCCCTTCTTTAGTATTGGTAGGTGATGAAGGACTTGTGATTTGTGATTGGGGAGTAGGTGTTGGGTCCAGCTTGAAGAGAGAAGTAACCAAAAAATGCTCCCAGGAAATCTCTTTCTTTCCCAACTCTTCAGAGACAAGCATCTTGATAAGTCCAGAGTGGAAAAGACTAGAATCCACATCCTTAGATTTGGCTTGCACCCTATCTGAAATTTTACCTATGCTTCTCAACAAGTAATAAGGAACATTCATCTGAACCTTACCAGTAAAATGTAACAACAACCTTATGTGGTAATGATACAAGGTGTTAAATCTCCCTTCACAACTAAAATATCTCTGTATGATTTTCAACATTCTGTCAAACTGGTCGATCAACTGATTCCTTGGAATACTCTTAGATAACTTGTTGGATCGATATTCAGGCTTGAAGAGATATTTAACTAAGGGTGAACTCAATACCATGGCCTTGAACCAATTTTCACCTGAAATGGGAATCCCTGTTGTAGTTGAGATGGAGGCTTTAGTTACCTCAAATTCCAAATCTCCAACTCTGGTTTTCTTGCCATCAAAATTTAATGCAAATTGTTTTGCTACTTCTAGGTGGCCTCTCTGGATGTTCTGGCAGAAAGAGAGGCATCCTGCTCTTCGAAACATCTCCCTTTCCATGGGTTCTATGTCAAAAAGGCGCATGTTCACAGGTTATGTTCGAACTATCTTGCCACTTGTGTGTGCTTTCTTCCACTGAGGGGTCTCCATGACTCAAAATAAGGGCTCTTAAGAGGCTTAAGGGATGATATTGACCAGAAAGCTTCAATTCAGGTTTCAAAAGCACAAAGATGGCCCTCCAAATTAACAGTGCTTAGAAAATGAGCTTGACTATGAGAAATGGACCTTCAGACTTATACAGGCTTTCAGAGTGTAGACTGTGAAGAGGTAATCCCAAAATTACTCTTCGTACAGGATGAAAGGAAACAAAGAATAATCAAAGAAGGTTTGAGTAGCGCCTCTGCGTAGCGCAACGCATACACAGAGGATAGGCTATTGCAGGCTTACAACTTTCAAAGGCTATAACAAACAATAGTAATCAGAACATGGACACAAGCGAGGATGTTTACAATTATGAAAATATGGCTCCCCTACTACCCTGCAAGATTAACAAACCGAAACCCGAGCACAAATCTCCTATGAAAATTAATATGCAAAGGAGGTTGCACAGGATACCTGTGAAGTCGACATCTGTTGAGATCCTTAGCGTGATCTTAGGATGAGATTGAGGAAACTTCAGCCCTGAAATCTCCCACAACATTGGATTTAGTTGACATGCGGCCACCTTATCGGAACTGGAAAACTTACGCAGCGCAGCACTGCTGAACTTTTCAAATTTGGAAACCATTACCAAGGATCATAAATGCAAGATCTTTTGAAAGAACTTCAACCAAATTCTGGCACTAAAAACAAGGACCTGGTAGTCATGGCAATCATGACTTGGAGTGGATGAATGATAAACGTGACAGGCGCTACAGAACTTCCTGTTGAGTGGTCAGCACTTCCAAATCAAAAAATGATTGTACAGGTAAGTGGGGATGATGAGGCATGCATGTGAGGTGATGAGTGAGGAGAGAGGTGTGTCACATCAGCCTGATCATGGGAGGTATCAACCTAGGGATGAATCACGAGAGGGGACATAAAGAATAGACCATGAGCTAAAAAGGGTTTAAGGATCAAAAATCGAATTGAGGATCAGCACATGAGCTATGACTCAAAGGTTTAGTCATCCAAAGGGGTCCTATCAAACATAACATTAAAGGGATGAGAAATTTATTTTAAAGAAAAAATAATAATCTAAGGCTTTTAAAAATGATAAAAACAAACTAAAAGACCCAAGGCGACTTAGTGTGATAACACATTCGCAGACTAAATGCTTCACCAACTTATGGATACATATGCAATGGGATCAATGTAATGTGATCGATTGTGTGCAGTCATAGTGTATAGTTGGTCCAAAAAATCATGTTCCATATTATCATTTATTGGGCCAATATATCGTGGGCATTGATATGGGTCTAAAGGTTGAGTCACTTTCATGCCATCATATTCAAATGTCATAATTTATTTCTTTAGATCTATTATAGCATAGTTCTCATAGTCCCAATCAATTTCTAATAGATCTAGGTATGGATATTTTCCCCCCATTATTTTGATGACCTTGAAGTTTTCCACTGTTTTGACACCAGCCAAATCCACTTCAACATTTTTCATCCTTCCTAATCGATAAATGCAGTATTGATTCGACATTCACAATTATATAGGAGAATAAACTAGATTGGGATTTCCCGTCACTTCACAAGTCTTCTTTGGAAATATATTGACATCAAAGCCCAATTCCAACATAACATCCTTGATCTCATATTCATAAAGGTGAGCATTCAACCAGAATTCTCTCCCAGTTCTCCTCTTCCTTATTTGTATCCTACTTGTGTTTCTTACTGGAAGGTTAACAACAATGGACACTTTCAGGTTTCCTTTGGTTCCCAAGGCCCTTTTGATTGTGTTCTGAAACTTCCCAGTAAATTTTTCATTGTCCAAAATGTCATAAAATAGTTGTAACCATAGATCAACATCCTTCTTTGACTGAACCGGGGGCTGCATCTGAGCAAGAGATTCTTTAGAAATTCTTGGTTGGTGATGGTTTGGCTTAAAACTTGGTTCTACAACCTCAGGAATTGTAGAACTAAACAATTGTCTGAACATTTCCATTGTGTCCTTAAAGAATTTATTTTGCCTTACAGGATCATACTTGGTATTCTCAGGAACCGCCTTTTAGATATTGACCTGATGAGGATTTTCAATATCGACACTAGTCTTAGTTCCTCCTCTAGTGACAATGTTAATATTGGGTGATCTTCCCTCGGCTACAAATATAGGCTCATAATTTATCATAGTATCTCCTCTTTTCCATGCACGAACTTCCCATTTGGAAATCATATCCAAACAATTTTTGGTGGAGTGGGTATTATTCCTACAATGTGCACACCATGGTCTTTGCGGAAGCAGACAATCCCTCGCAAGATTCCCTTATTCATCACAGTTGTAGCAATGAATTGTTCCTCTTTTATCGGTTTGTCCACCTCTAAAATTTCCTCCACCTCAAAGGCCTCCTCTAAACCCTTGAGGAGTTTCGTTGCCTCTAAATGCAAAACGATCCAATATTTTGGTGAGAGCATCCAAAGCTCTACATTGGTTGGCAGTATGACTAGGTGACCCACAATATTCACAACATATTGTATTTATAATAAGGGTATACTTTTTTATAATAGGGAAGTGCCTCAGAGAGTGCACATGACTTCTACAAATCTCGCAATACTCATTTCTCTATCCCCCTTGATGATTCAGAAAAGCATGGTATTGAACAGGGTCTTGAAATGGCGCTATAAATATGACTTGCACAACCCTTCTTGATGGTCCTACTGGTGGAGGTGCCATTAGATAAGTAGAGGGTTCTGCACCCCTCAATATTATGCATTTAGTTGTTCTATGATCTTCAGTATAAAAACCAGTACACCATACCTATGGTCAACCTACTCTGGGAACTGTCAACCCTTGGATATTGTAAGTTAATGCAGATATTTGGCCTTGCAGTTGCGTAATATTATTATATTCAGGTAGTCTCATCGCCCGTAATATTCCAAGATATCATGTCATAGCCTCAATATTCATAGCTTGTTCCAATGCTTCTCCCAAAGAAGTTATCCTTTTTTGACTCAACAAGATTCAAGTTAACAGTAACAACCCCTGAATAAACCATTCTCTCTCATGATCCTTAAATCTTTGGTTATATTCCCATGTGAACTCACTGTTTCTTTGTTTTATCTCCCGCAACTCGGAGAGAGCATGTTGCTCTGAATGAGGTAACCAAAATTTTGTTATAAAAATATGCTTCCCATGGTTTAAAGAGAAAGGTTGCCCTTTATTATTCCATGTCTCAATAGATTTCATGTACCACTTTAGAGCTCGACCCCTCAAAGTAGTTTGTAACTCAACCAATTTTTTTGCATCTAGAATTCTATGATACCTCGATATGGATTCACAAAGAAATTAGTGTTTCTCAACGTCCTCGTCCCCTTTACCCCAAAACTATAGGTATCAGGTGAAGGACCTTGTTTGTTGATGTGTCATTGATTGACTTGGAGATCCTATTAAAATGAACCTCGAGGGTCCTAGTTTTGATATAACCGAAACACTCGCCACACTTCCACTGCTACCACTACTCAAACTTGTTGGACTATAAGGATTAGAAATAACATAATTGATAGAAATATTGGTTTGTAGAAATTWCGAGGTKTGTATATGGCGTTGGGGGGAATGGGTGATTCATGGCTAGTTCATTTTCCTCYARAGYGAAATTATTTGATCTTGGGGGTCCCRTTCATTTGTAGTGTTGCGCTAACATCTTGATGAAATCCATCATTTTATGGGGTTGCGGGTTTTAAGTCTCCTGCAACTTCTCCAAGGGTTCTAGATGAATATTCTTCTTTAGTGGTGGTGTTTCTCTTCAGTATTTCATCCATATCTTTTGAACTTCCGTCCTCTGGTCTGCTTCTTCCATAACCTTCACCTCTTTCACCAAATCTCTCCTTCAAACATAGAATAGCCAACCTTCTATGTCTCTTCAAATCTCGCAACTCTTCTAACTCTTTCCTATGACTACTCTCAAATTTGATCTCTTTCCACAAATGATCGAACCTCTTTATTACTCTTCTCATATGTTTCTACCACATCTTTTCAAGAACATTAGCCCTCTTCTGAGCTCATTCATCTCCCGCAACAATATTCCTCGAGTTTCTTCTTTAAATATTGCTTCATCCTTGGAAAAATATTAGTGGCTCTCTGTATCAAACTCAATAATATAACCTTCCAAAGTAGTATGCACCCAAAAATCCATAGCACGAGAGATCTGATGATCTAACAGATGAAGAGCCACTAAACCCTCAATGGTCCAGTTATATCTTCTTTTAGCTCGATCTTTGTATTCCAGAGCTTCTTGCAACTGATCTAACCACTGAAATAAATCTTTAAGAAATCTGATCCAAAAGATCTCGTACCAATCACTCATAGGTTTTGAATAGAAGACAACACTCTTCAAAACCCTAAACATTTTGTGTCACATCTTGGCTTCTTGTTGTATGAATGTGTTGCACCTTCTTTCCCACCAAGTCTCAACATCAGATTGAAAATCCAATGAGGAATCCTCTAAAAATTCACTTGAAAGCTCAAGTCCCAGCAACAAAACCATTTGTTAGAAAAAAATCGAGACCAGGGTTCTCGAAGGTTACCAACAAAAGATATCGTTGTATTCTAGGAGCACTTGCATATTCAACCTTTTGTAATGGAAGGAGATCTCACACAAAGTGCAACCAAGAAATGTGTGCGGTGAAGTGAGTCAAAGAGAATGTGTCAACGGATTTGACATTACCATGTTCATATTCATACATCAATATGCAAAGGCATTCATAAAAAAATATTAAACGTTAAATACACACGAAAGAAGTGATTGTGCAACATAGAAACCATAGATTCATACACAATATAAGTGAATTTTAGGGCCCAAACAATCCATTATATTATCAGCATCTCCAAATTGTCATACATTCGGTACTTCTCTCATATAATAGCTTATACCATGAAATATATTCCCAAATACCCATTACAGACTCTACCCTACTATGCAAGCACAGTAACATCCATAAAACTCATTACAATAATATCATGACGGTCATAACTTGATCCCAACCCAAACAACAACAAAACCTGATTATCTCTCATGCACACTCATTCATCAACTCTGGAACACTTCCCTTCGAACCAACCATCCACTCAACCAACCAACCTTGTACCTCGTCCCACTTCCTTCCTCCTTATACCTTTCCCCTGGTCGCTTCATGTACTTCTTGTTCCAGTACTTTTTTTACCTTTTTCCACTAGAATCTGGTGCTTTGTTGCTTTTCTAACTGCTTTTCCAGCTAGCGCATGGTGCTTTTTGTTGTCTTTATTTTTGTTAAAATTTTAGTTAACTTTTATCTCTTCTAATTGATTTCTGCTACTATCCCTTTTCCAGCTGGTCATGTAGCACTTTTCTCAAAACTTTGGATCTTCCGCAAAAATGAACATTTCTCAAAAATGGAGGGCCCATCAAAATGAAAGCCAAGAAGTGGAATCCAATTGCTACTTGGAAACCAAACAATGAATTTCTAGGTCCTCGTCTCCAACCAAATACCAACATAGGTATTGGGCTCCAACAATACAAAAAATGATTACATGTGCTTAATACTCCATACCTTGATTAGACAAATACAAACAACAATTACATATGCTTAAGACTCTAAACCTAGATTAGCCAAATACATACATCAATTACCTATGCATCTACAAGACAAACAATGATTACCATCAAATATTTCTTCCTATGTCTTGTCCCAACCCACATGAAAGCAAAACCAATACCCAAAACCGATAGTTTTCAAAACTCAAGTACAAGTAAACCTACATGCAAATAGAGCTAATGAAGAAAATGAAGCATGGAAATTATTTAGTGAAATTCAACAAGTGGGTTTATCTCCTACCATTATAGCTTAAATAAATGAAATATAAGCACTCAAATCCAAGCAAAGGGGTTGATGGGTCCATCTCGTTTGGTATTTTTCATTTTACATTGTAGGGGTAAACAAGTTAGAGGCATCACCACAACAAAAACCTTGGAATTGGTGTAAACTATGGAATGGAAGGGAACAATTTGTTATAATCAAAGCATGTATCCAAGATTCTTGAAAACACCATTGTCAATAGAATCAAAATCTACAACTCATAATTATCTATACTGCAAGAATTTTCCAACATAGGTATTGCAGTGTTGGTGGGTCTTGAAAATGAGAAATTCTAGAGTATAAATGAAATCCCAAATGTGAGGATCACCACAAATTATAATTTAGTTGTTTTAGGATTGGATGAAAGCATCACTGCATTGAACCCTACCATACACAACACAAAAAACTAATACCAACATGTAAGGAAACCCAATTCCCAAAACCCATAGTTTCTGAAACCCAAATTCAAGAAAACCCACATGCAAAAAAGTGCCAAACATGTTTCCATGAATCTTTTAATGTTTTGAAAAACATAGAGGTTTACAAAATGGTAGCATTCAAATCCTACCATATAAATATGATTCATTCGCGCCAATAGTCCCTCTCTTTATAGCTCCATGACCAAACCTTCCATGGTTTCCCTACCACAATAGCCACATAAGAAAAATGGGGTTAGAAATGCTCATAATTAAACTACCCAAAACTGAAATAGAGAGATATGAGGACTTCACCTTACCTTCGCTTTATTAGCAGGTGTAAATAAGTTTGAAACCCATCTCAAAAATTCTATTTGTTTCCCACAATGAATTATTCCAAACCATAAACCATCACACATTAGAATTCCATTTTTCCTCTCTTCTTATGTAGCTCGACAAGTCGAATGGAAGGATAAAATCAAAATTTATCCCACCTAACTGAGCACTGCATAAGGACAAGGGAGTAAGATTTCAGTAGACGTAGTGCTCTAGGAACCACAAATAGATAAGACACCAAGTCTAACAAAAAACAATGAACCCCTATGAAGTTACAGGGGAAAGTTCAACCCACTTCAGGGTGGAGATACTGCATTACAATCAAGTTCAAATACACATGGTTGAGAGAAGGAGATATCTCAACAAAATTATTGACAAGGGACCCTCCAGTA
>JASDQU010032789.1:0-15881 GCA_032191745.1 Picea mariana | reverse complement strand
ACATAGTATGGTGCCAAATCCGAATTTATTATTTCTACGCTCACAACACTCTGTCAGTTGCCTCTTCATGCAAGTGATCATGGTCATACTCTAGTCGAAAATTTGTGCATCTAGGCACTGCATTGCACAATACATGTGCACCCGGGAGGTTTGGTGTAGGGCCTCAGATCCAGTGATCCTCCCAATAATAAATAGGATCACCTTCAATGACAATTTGGCGATCTTGTTGATGGGCATCTTAGAACCTACTTTCTTAGTGTCGACCTCGCAGTGCATCTCGATGTAGTCTGCGATGTTGAAGGTCCCAGGGGGAAATGTGCACAGATTGACTGGTTCTCCTCTCCTCGAGAGGCCAGACAAGAAGAATACATCCTCAGTCGTTGGAGTCAACGACTGCCCCTCAATCATAAAGGCATCTATGTTTGGGTGCCAGTAATCCACTAGGGCATTCAGTAGCTTGGGTTGTGCCCTCATAAATGAACACCGATAGAACTTTCATAGACCGCATTGTTTCAATGCAGCAATGGAAGAAAGGTTCTCATCGAACAAGATATCTATCTCCTTGTGTTCCCTTTCCCTCCCATGGAGATACGTAGGCTGTCCTTGGACAACCCGTGTACACATAGGGCTGCCCTTTTTTAGGAGAGCGCACCCCCCCAAAACTAAAAAAAAATGCTAAAAGGAAGAATGGAAATGCAAGAGGGATGATTTTATACTTACTTGGTCCAAGAGGAAGTTCGTTTCATCCTCTAAAGCTCTCGAAATCAACTTTTTTTAGCAAAGGGGTATTTTTTACCTTCTGGTTAATTTTCAAATTGCAATGGTGAAAATGAGCTGTCAACTTCTATTTACAGACTTTTTTGGCCCTTTTTGCCACTTTTTTGAACCCTTTTGTCATTTTTTTCTGTCTAAGAAATCATTTAATTTGGTTCTTGAGTTTCTTATTGGATGTTACGATGCACTTTACCTTTTGGTTTGGTAACTTTTTTGGGAGATGGGTCACTTTTAAAGGTCCTTTGGTAAAAGTCATTTTTTCCAACTTTTTGCATATAAATTAGGATTCCACCTCCACTTTCTGCATCTCGTTGTATTTTCTTCTTTTCCATAGGATCAATCCCACCAAAGTGTGACATAGAACCATCATTGCTGCTTTAGAAGTGTCGTAATTAGGTGGTAGAGCCTACCTTTACATGGATGCCCTAGGTAGATCCTTATTGCATTTTGGAATCCATGTTGTCTCTAACGACTTTAGGATTGGGAGTCCTTGATAGTCCTATCATGATTAAGATATTGAGCCTCATTTTTATAATGCACCATCACTCTTGGCCTCAGCCTCGGGACTCCCAAAATGAGCACACTTTGTTGTCTTTCAAGCTCGCTTTGATATCCGAAAGAAACATCTGACGAGACTACATTTATGCTTTTCAATGTTGTCCGGATTAACTAATAAAAGTAACACGTTGGAGTCTTCTTTAAGCTCTGTTCAGACTCTTTAAACATAAAAATATTTCTGAGTGATCTTATTTTCCTTCACGCTTTCCAAAGTAAAACTCAAAGTCACATCTGTCTGACGGTAGTTTACCCCTTTTTCGGTCCAGATGGTCAATTTTACGAACAAAGGTATACTCTAGGAACTTTTGTTTGCTAAAAGAGTATTCTCAGGTATAAGTTTAACCCTTTTTTGGGCCCGAGGGACTAAATTTATAAAAAAGGAACATTCTCCTTGGTTTTGGTTTATCACCTTTTTCGGGCCTTGGACATTACTTACGAAAAAGGAACCCCCACGGAGTCCATAGTTAAGCTCTTTTTAGACTCCCTAAAATTGAAAAGATCATTGAGTGACCTTGTTTCTTCACACTCGTTAAATTGGTCCAGAAGAAAATCTATTGGCATGAGTTTACCCCTTTTCTAGCATGTGGATTTTGGAGGAAAAATGTACACCTCGGGAGATTCGTCTCACCGGGAGATTTCTTCTCAATAAATTTTATACTTTTTCGGGCCAAGGAGACTAAATCTAGAAAAAGGTTGTGAGTCCATAGTTAAGCTCTTTTCAAACTCCTTAAAATTGAAATTATTGTTGAGTGATCTTGTCTTTGTCACACTTGTTAAAATGGTTTTGAATAGATTTTTTTTCGGTTCAAGTTTACCCCTTTTTCGAACCGACTAGACTATTTTTGAAAAAGGTACCCCAGTGGAGTATTCTTTTACGTTTTTTCAGACTCTCTAAACATGAAAAAACTACTAAGATTACCTTCTCTAGGCTTGTTCAAATTACATTGAAGGGGATTCCATTATGTCTTCTAATCCCATTTGCATCTCTGCGTCTTTGGCCTAATGTCGGCTCCATGTTTCTCTCAACTGAACCTTTGAAGTATGCCTTATACGCAAGCCTTGTATCACTTTTCCTCTGCGACCTGACACCTTGACCCATGGAGGAATTTTCCCCGAGTGTCCTTTTCCTGCACATGTCTCCTTGCTATGAGAATTAGTATGGTCCTTGCATCTGGAACTAGTATGCTTGTGACACTCGTCACTCCTTTGTAACTCAACATTCTTTTATTCTTTTTCAAACTCTCTAAAAAATTGAAAAAGACTAAAAAAAAAACGAGGGGATGGGAAATATATATTCTTTTTTGGCAGCACAATGAGTCGCCCTCGGACAAAGCACATCCTTCCATTTTTTCATCAAGCATTCGGATTTAATACAATCTTAAGAAGTTGTTCTTGCTACATAGAGTTGTTTCCTCCTCTGTTTGGTTACTCTTCCAAACACATGGAGAGTTTTTGTTGCCTCCTACATCGTGAATTTATGTCAATGTCATGCTTCTTGAGTCTCATCATCTTTTGTGATATTCTCCAATGGAAGTTTCACCCAACCTGATTCGGCCTTTCTGCAATTTGTCTCTTGACCTCATTCTCAGCCATCCCAAAAGTCCAATCAAGTCCTTGTTCAAAATCAATGAAGTTCTCTTCCTGATCATCGAGATCCTCTTGTCTTTTCCCGACGAGTCATGAAAGACCTATGGGTAGTGAAGTAATACACTCACATTTTACTCCTACCCGAGTTTTAAATATCTTGAAGTTTTTGCTCAAGCTATCAAGACCTCATCTCCAGCCATCAGGTTTTACTGGATTCTTGAAGATGGATATTATACTTGTATATCTTTCATTTTGAGATGTAGATCTACTATGTATTTCTCGAGGCTACATTTTATACAGTTATATGAAATGGATCTACAGTGTATTTGATTGGCAACCATGATTTATTTTCATGTCGAGCATGGGTATGCCTGCCTCAAAGAGACAATTGTTATTTTTGCAGATGGCACCTCTCGAACTCTGGTCCTGGGCCCACTTGTATCGTACATTGGAGAAGATTTTGTAATGTATTTCGGCCATCAAATTCTCTTTCGATCATACACATTAGGGGGCATCTGTTATAACCATAAATTTCTCTACATATGCATACCTATCTTTTGACCCTCTTACTTGCATTTTTTGCCAAGCCATTACTAAGTTTCTCTTCTAAAAAACCCATTTTTTGAAGATGTACGCGCTCTTCACCAATACTGCCCACATACATACACTTGTTGCACCACTACAACCTACATACGTATGCATGCTACACCACTACAACCTGCGTATACTTGCAAAAGTTTCAAAAAATAAAACGTTGCAAGGAATTCGTTGAGATTACGGGCTATTGGGTAGTTTCCCAACTAATCCACCGCCTATAGCCCATCACCCAACCAAATAACCATCCTTTTATCATATAAAATAAGGTTTTGGGGTCTCATTCTACATCTAGACATAATAACAATGAAACTTTGCTCATTTCACATCCCCTCCTTTCCCCAAGTAATTGCAACCCTTTTGTGAGAATTGCCTCAGAATTCCCCAATTTTCCTTTCTTCCTCCATTAGAAGCCCGTTGTACTTCCTAAGAAGAAGGTTGAGAGGATAATACATATGGAGGTGCACTTGGAGCTTGGTGAAGAGGATCCCATACCAGGTTCATGGAGCAGTAGGCGGCTTTGGTTATAAGTGATCATTGTATTATCAATAAAAGAAGTACTTTTCCTATCCCAAATCATGGTGTATCGAATGTTTCCATTTGATTTATGTTTTTATTCTAACATCTAACCCTTATTTTTATATGAATTGAATACTTGTATCTTTCTGTTTTTATGTATTTCAATGTAGGCTAGCCTTGGGGGGAGGCATGCAGTCAACAAATCTTTCAAGAATGAGAGAATCATCACTGAATGCAGAGTAGAGGTACAATTACCTAATCCCTCTCATTTTTATTTTCTTGTATGAGTCTTGGGTATGTTTGGGGTAGTTAGAGAAGTATGGTACTTTTTAACGGTTATTGATCTACCTACATTGTAAACCCTGGTGTAGCCATAGGGGGAGTTTTCCTACTAGCATATATTTATGGGGACTTCAAGAACCAAGTTTTTGCAGGGATGAGGGAAATAAGGAAGGTGTTCTCTTTCATACCTACAAGACTATTTTGCACACTAGATCCTAGTTAATATGCCCTTGTTAATTAATTATTTATGCATCTCAGTCTATATTCTCACCATTTATAAGTTAAACATTCATTTAGCGTTACTACGCATGAATCTTTCAACATTATCAGTAAAGATAAGCATTCATCCGTAGTAAAAGCAGGAATCAACATCATACATACATGAATTAACATATTACAAACATGAATGACCATTCCACAACATAATTCGACACAGATTTTACCATGGTTCACCCCCTCTTGGGCTATGTCCACAAAAGATTTGTTTCTTTATTGTATTTAAGGAATTTATCTTATGCTCTGCACTACAATATGGGTTCAATATACAAAACTCTTCTTACATTCATGGATTCTTTACACAAAACATCCTACAATCACAATAGTTCCTCATAAATATTTTGGTTCTTTAGCTTCACCTCTTCTCTTTGTTGTATCTATTGTCTCTTTCAACTCTTTCACTTCTTTCATAATCTCTCTAGATTATTCACTTTCTTTCCTTTTTCTCGGGTTTTCTTTCCAACTCATAGTGAGTTGGCTCCCACTCATGCTCGGTTGGTGACAATTCATTCTAATATGGATATAGCTCATGCTCAACTAGTTTTCCTAGATTTTATGGGACCTTGTTCATTCATGTCCCTCATATCCTCTCTTTCTTCTCTCTTCTTTCTTGATCTTCTTGATCTTCTTGATCCGGCATGATCTTATGCCTTTTCTCTATGTGTCGTTTCTTCTCGTTGTTCTCTATCCAACCTGCTTTCCCAACAATAGTCCAATGAATCAAAATGGGACAAGGCATAATTTTGTAAGATGGGTTATTGATGGAGGTGGAGTGGTCCATACTAGAGAAAAATGTGCAGACATGTTCATGAAAATCGTATTGTTAGATAATTTGTAGTGGTGTTTGGCCTCTCTTGGCTTGCATGAAAGGTGATGAATAAATTTGGGCATGATATATCAGGTAAATTGTTGTCAAGGTGGAGATTGTTGAAATGTGCCAACTAATTTCCCACGATTGTTGGGATATGGGTGGATTTTTTGGCTCTTACTACTCTGCAGTTAATTGAACCAAATCAACTAAAAATAGAATATTGACGTGCATAACTGTTTGAATAGTTTGTGATCAGTTTGTGTAATTGTTTGATAGATGTTGTATATCTATGCATGCCCATAGAGGAAAATCAAAGATTTTGGGATGAGTGTAAGGAATGTTGTAAGCCAATGTTTGGTTGTGTAATTCTCCCTTGATCAATAAGAATACCGATTATCATTTCCCTGTGGATGTTTCCCTTTAAAGGGTTTTACCACGTAAATATAATGTTCATTGTGTGATTGTTTCTTGCTTTATTTTTTCCATTAAAATCTTTTTATGTTTATTCTTCTGCTACCCAAGAGATAAGACTATTGTGATATATTTATTCAAAGGGATTTATTTATTCCTAAATTCATAGATTCCTATCTAAATTTGGATATATTTCCTCTATGTTTTTCGATTTCCCTTCCACAATTTTATGTTTTTTGATGCCTAAATGGAACTTTGAAGATTTAAAGTTTTGAAGTGTCCGTAAATTCGTATCTCTACACATTTTTCTTCCCTATATCTTGTGTTCTAGAACTTCAAGGCCTCCAAAACATGGATATTTAAGTTCCTTGCTCGTTGGTCTCAAATATCGGAATCATGTAGCCATTTTAATATATTCAACTCTCTCTAGCAATTTTTACATAATTATATTGTGCTTTGTAGGATTTATACATGTATTTTTTACGATTCTATGTTGTAACCTTCTTAATGTAGTATAAAATCTTAATGTTGAATTGAAGAATCAAGATTACAAACATTTAAATCATTTGAGAATTGTTGTGCATGGGGCAATTTTCTTTTGGATGTCTTTGTTGTAAGGATGTGCCAAGCGACTAGCCTTATTAGATTTTGTTCACTAAAGAAAGAAAGTTGAGTCGAAGGAATTATTCTAATGACCATCATGACCATAGTCGTCTTCCAAGAGGAATAATTTTAAGAATGGAAATTTATCTGAAAAATGTAGAAACCTTGGCAATCTTACTAGTCCTTAATATATAAACTATAAAATGTTGGGCAATAGTTTTGTAAAAATATTCAAATTTACACTTCTTCAGGTTCAGCGAAATATGACACTGTCTACACCTGTCCAACATCAGCATGAGTACTTCTATGTGATCCTTCATTAGACTGAACATAGTCCAATCATCAAATTACACTTCAAGAAACTTATGAATAAATTCCTTGAACACTGCTACCACAACTTTGAAAAATACCATTGGGGCATTCTTTAGTCCAAAGGGAATTACTGTATACTGATAACTCTCCCACTCTATCATGAAAGTGGTCTTGTGTTGATCCACGTGTAAAATTTTTATTTGGTGGTACCCAGAAAATCCATTTGTGAAAGAATAAGTTTCTTGTCCTCCTTTGTTCTCCAATACCTCATTTGTGAATGGTGTTGGAAATGGATCATGTAAACATGCATCATTCAGTTTCCTCATATACACGCAGATCATGATTCCTCCTGTTTTTTTGTCCTGCACTACCATTGGAATGATCCATTCAGATTATTCTACTGGTTCAATAATTCATGCATCCAACATCCTATCTAGTTCAACTTTCACCTTCTCTTTGTACTTTGGATTTAACCTATAAGGGCTCTGTCACACTAGCTTAGCACTTGGTTTTAGTGAAATCTTCATCTCACCTAAGTCTCTAGCTATCCCCTTCATCTTTGAAAATATTGTTGGGAATAGGTCTTGTTATTCTCGCGGTAAGTATACGATCTTCTCTACTATCTCATCACTCCAATAATCTCATATCTGTACAAAATTGGGATTCTCTACTGTCCCAATGTTTATCTTTCGCGTCTTTATCATCTATGTGTATTAGGTAGACTCAAGATCTGGCCCTTCTACTGCTCGTTCTCCTTTTGTTTCAGGTAATTTTACATTCCTAGGATCTTCCTCATCTTGTTCTTCCTTAGCCACATTATAGAATTCCCATAACTCATGGACAGTTATATTGGCTCAGTGCCCCCTGCATATCAATACCACCTCCATCGGCCCTTCTTCTAAGAAGATCTCCATTCAAACCATCTATAGTGTTGCATCCATTGATGGAGATTCATGTTCAAAAGTAAATGTGACTTTGAACCTCTGGACCAGCTCGTGCCATAATGTTGTCTCCCTACATATTTCCAATTCCAAATATCAGTTCTTCAAAATTGTGTCCAGTGTGTGGATAAATCTATGCATCCATTTCGCTTTCGGTATTGAAATCCATAAATCCCTACACTACTCAACATGATCTATTGGATCACTCTATCCTACATACTTCTGTGCAATGTCTTCTTCCTCGGTACCAAACCTTATTTTCATGATTTAGATGCGTTGTGACCAGTCTTTCATCCCCTATCTATGTGCAACCGACCATCTCGTTAGAGTCACTTTTAGGACACAATCTAGTGCTAAAATCCTTTGTTGTTTGGGTACCTGTGACTAAAATTCCTTTAAAAAATGCTTATATCAATTAATTCGTCATACTTGGGTGGTTCAAACAAATCTATTCCAATCCAGCACAAGGATCGGGTTATATGTGCACATTGTCTAGTTGACACTTCATGCATCCTCTACTGCCAATTGTAACACCCCTGTTTCCCCCATCTTGTAATTAATCGTTCATTATAATTACCATGCTATGGCATGGGAACAATGTAAACATATTATGGTTTAAAATTCCAATGACTGACTGTGGGGGTGAAGCCTCGAAGTACTGGCCATGATATCACTAGAGGAAAGAGTGAGGAAACTATAGAGAGGGTTCACTAGTTCAAATGAACCAAATTCCCTTTGCTGAGATAATAAGCCTCATTCGGATCCCAAGGGGGAGGGATCAGTTAATGAAGGAAGGACTGGTGGTTGAATACTCAGCCACCCCCATGAATGGAAGCATGGTCTGACTGAAGAATGTCAACCCAAAGTACTGTAGGGTCTGGCAGACCAGGCTGACCAGAGTTCCCTTCTGATAGAAGGAACAAGATAGGTTGAGAACCATCCTGGGAAAAGAGAACCATCTACGAGTCTCCTTCACGTCGTAAATTTGACATTTGGGGAGTTTGATGCTATAGCATCTCCATTCTCCCAAAGTGGAAATTTATCGAAGAATGATCGTTAGGAGCCCCACCTACTGTTAGATCATTCAGAAGAAGGGACCAGCACAGGGTACTTCGGCAAAGTCCCGCTTCGATAAAATGGAGTGGAAGTGAAGGAAAAACCCCCAAAGGCTGGAGCCATGAAGTGAATAGGACCATAGATCTAGGGATCCTTCAGATCCTATCCTAGACGTCATATTTATGATGTAGTTAGCCTGACATTGACTGCTTCAGGAGGATAGGGGTGTTGTGACACCAAAGCCCCCGAATGCCGAAGTCACAAAGTAATGAGGACCATCAATCCTCAGACTCTTTAGGATCACTCTCAGTCGTCGATATACAGGGATGTGTGGCGATAGATATTTGAGTCGAGAGACTGGGCAGTCCAAGGAAAGTTGATTTGTGGTGTGTCGAAAAGCTCTGAAGCCCGAAGTAACGAGAGCCATCGATTCGAGGACACTTCAGGACTTTTCCTAACTGTCATATATGGGTTGTGGTCAGCCCGATGTTGACCAAATTTTGGAGAAAAGAGGAGTTTTCATCACAAAAATCTTGAACGTTGAATTCCATAAGTAACAGGAGCCATAGATCCATGGATCTACATGGTCGAATCTTGACCATGAGATCTGAGGAATGTTAGAAGGATACCAGTCCTGAGTGACGTGGCGTAGTGATATCACCCAGGGTGACATGGACCCAAGTTTGACGTGCCATGTGTCAGCCGGATTCATGTGTATCACATACCCTATAAACCCATTGGAATGTGACACATGTCACCCCTACCCCCTTCCATGTGTCAGCCCCAGGTATGAACCACCTAGCCAAAGTAGTTCGTGAAGTGACCGAAACTCCGGGAGTTCGGGACTTCTGGACTTCGGAGGATTCAGGTGTAGCATTGTAAAGAGACCAAAAGGTCAGAATACCATAGCTGTGTGGCAGGCTTATGGGACTTCGAGACTTCGGGACTTAGGAAGGTCTCGTGCGTAGAAAGTAAGGAGGCATTCAACACCAAAGAACCAAAGTGTCGAAGCTTCTGTTGGCCTGCGTGTTAGAAGAAGATTGAGTCCATTCGTGGGATCAGATGGTGGATGGACTTCCACCGTGGATGAAGGAACCTGGAGATAATACGTGTGAGGTGGATTCACATGGATGCCACATGTCCCTCAGCCAATGAACACCCAAAGAACTTCGGAAAGGTATATTTGCTAGTTTTGAGCTCGGTTTTGTGCATGGAGACTGTGTTTGGAAAGATCTGGACGAGCAAAATGTGATATAGACCGTGAATGGAGGATTTGACCACTTAAGGAGAATGAAATTTTGATGCCCCATCCCTAGGAAATCCACTTAGGGGTCGGGTGTGTTACAAATTGGTATCAGAGCACGTCAACAACACTTGGCTTGCTTGGGCTCATGCACGAGTCGTATGAAAATATTTTTGGATGACTTTAAGGGGTAACACCCTATCTTACCGCATTCCTAAGAGGTTTAGTCAAACCTCTACCAAAGAGAGGAATGAAACCTGTTGTTGATTATAGATGTTTTGGCATTTCCAAATAAAGAAGATGACTTCACTACACAATTGTACGTTTTGTTGTATAATCATAATAATTGGCTACCAAGGATAAGATGAGCCTGTGGAGATTATTACTGCCAAACATAAATTTTCTTGATAAATTCTTTGAGTAGAAGGATGTAGATTAAAATACAATTGGGATTTTACCCAACGAGATTGAATCATGCTAGTCTGTGGAAAAGGAAGCCTATCATTTCTTTGGGAAATGATAGTCGATCCTATAGGAGTGGGATTATGCTGATGGGAACATATAGAAAGACTTGGATGTGAACAAATGGAAAGGATTCATAGCAATAATAATTACTTCTTTAATGAAGGGTTAAAACTTGTATATGTGTATAATCTCTCATGATTAGAGGAATGAGTCTGGTAACCATTCTCTGTTATAACCCTAAACTGCACTAGACATGCATACCTGGCATCAGGCCATCTTACTTGCTATCTTTGCCAAGCCATCACTGAACAAATCTTCTAAAAACTTTTGTTTTGAAGGTGTATGCACCCTACACCACTACTGCCCACGTGCACATGCTTGCTGCACCACTACATCTCGCATACACTCACAAAAAAATGCAAAAAATAAAAATTGAAAAGGGATACGGGTTTCTGAGCCGTTACTTAATCAGTTGACCACCCATAGCCAGTCACTCCAACCGTTACTATTTGTTTTGGCCTATAAAAGAATGTGTTGGGTCCCATTCCAAAAGGAAGAATGAGAGCATAGAAACTCTACCCATTTCAATATTCTCCCTTTGCCCCAATATTTTGCAACCACATTGTGAGTTTGAGCCAGAATTCCTTCTTCCTCCTTTGAAAATCCTTGCCATTTCCCTAGAGATAACTAAAGAGGAGAATAATACGTGGAAGCGGTTGGTGCATGGTGAACAGGAGCCCAAGACCGAGTTCAAGGAGTAGTGCCAGTCTCATGTTGTAAACGACTTTTGTGATATTAATATAAAGAAGTACTTTTTGTGTCCCGTCAAATGACGTCTTAAATTTTTATGATTTGTTTACATTTCTTGGTTAATATGTCTAACCCACTAATCCATATATAGAATGCATGCTTGTAGTTCATTGTTTGTCTTTTGGTGAATGCAGGTTAGCCTTGGGAGGAGACTTGCAGTCGGGAAACAACCAAGTGCAAAGGGATTGACACCGGACGCAGAGTTTAATTTATGCCTACCAGATCCCTATACTTTGTCTTTTATGTATGATTGTGGGGTAATGTCCGAATAGTTGATAAAAAGTAAGAGACTTTAGACGATTAGCTCTGCCTGCACTTTAGAACCCTGGTGTAGTTCGTAGAGGGGTTTTCCCTCTATGGCAGAATTGGTGATTGTACTGGGGAAGCCTCTATGGTCTTTGGGGATATTTCTTTGGGTGTTTTTGAATCAATTTACTCACTGTTTTTGAGTTTCTGTAAGCTTCTATATCTTTAATAGATTCTGGTCTTCCATACCAGTACTATGTGCCTGTGCTTCACTGTTGGTTTTCATTTTTTTGAGAAGTTGCAGAGGTGTACGTGGCTTGTAGTGGGCCTGCACGCATACATACACGCTCTGCCTTTGGATAGTCCACGTACATATGATGGCTGTTGAAGTTTCTGTAGTGTGCTCGTGTTTAGAAAATTTTTCTTAGAAGAGGAAGTCATCCTCTTCCCTTTCAGAAGTCACACTTCTAATGGGTTTTCTTGATCTAGCCCTGGTCACTGTTATAGAAGTCTATAGCCTAGGTCTGACCTCAACATATCTTTCTTTTTATTAAAGACTTCTTGTGTTTTCTTTAATAGGGTTTTGAGACAAGTTTGTGAGTCTGTTTTGATTTGCCTTTTTTGTATTGTCAGTGACTCCCTGCAATCTACGATTGGGCCTGAATTCATTTCTTGGTCTTGAATTTTCGTCATTTTTCCCTTTTTTTGCTTTAGAAGAAAAGAAAAGAATTCATTTTCAAATTTCTTGTTTTAAATCATAAAACGATAAAAGAAAATCTTTCATTTTTTTGTTTGGTAAAGTAGTTTAGGTTAGTTGCTTCATTTACCAAGGAAAAAGAAAGTTTTCTTAAGTTCTTTACTTGAATTCTTAGGAAATTAAGTATCTTGTAGTCGAGCGAAATCTTGTTTTAATTTTTTCTTTTCAAAGATTTGAGAAAAGTAGTTACGAAAAGTTTGGTGAAAGAGTTTTGATTTGGAAAATCTTTATTTGTGAAGGAGTAGTTTGTTTCTAGTATCATCTTATGTTCTTCTCTTTTGTCTCTTAAAGAACATCACTGATTTCACTTTTGTTCATTTTGACTTAAGACAGCCAATAAAATTAACGCTTAATTAAAAGTTATTAGACTTTGTGTTTTTAGGGTCCATCAATGCATTCTAGGCTAGACCCTTGATTTAGGATTGGAGAGGAAACTCTTCAAGGCTACAAAAACAAACATAAGAGTCTGTGCTAGGGAGTGCTTGAAAGTTCGATAATCATGAAATTTATATGGGACCCCCCTCTAACACAGGGGATAAACACGAGGTTGCATGCAGAAAGGTAGTGGAGATAACCCCTCCAAATCCAGACCAAGCGTAGAGGGGAACACATATAGAGGGCTTATCTTGGGATTCCGTTGATCGCATTTTCCATGGAGCTTCATGGGTCTCGAATCCATTCGAGGTCCTCAGTTGTCTTCCAGAACACTTGCTTTCAATACCCTTGATAGGTTTTGGGCTTGATACTCTTCTCATTGCGGTCCACTCAACTGTCGACTGTACCTGCCTAGTGACTGTTCGTGCGCTGGAAACTTAGTTGCCTTTATCTTAGTGACTTACACAGGTGACTGCGGGGGTATACCATGGTACCTAGGGTAGACATCGGGCCACACTTTGCATAGTATACCTGGAGGCTTCTTCCATATTTGAGTTGCACTTGCACTGGTAAGTTTCTCTAGGGTTGGTTGGTGTAACTATTATTCCTACTAGCTAGTGATCTGCTTGTCTTATCTCATAGGATATTTTTCTAGTGTGTGTTGTCCTTGAACGTTAATAGAAATCCCTAGTGTGTCTTTGATCTTCTCACATTGTGGAGGATCAGAAGCTCCACTGGTTTTGAAGGCTTATTGGCCTGTCACCAGTTAATCTGGAGCCACGCCCGCCACTGCTAAGGCAAAGAATAGACCAGCAAGGGTCTTTTCAAGCGACCGGGCCACAAGAAACTGAGACCAACCCATCTTCGAGAGGAGAACATTTGATTCCGGAGGAACCAACCATTTCTGACCTTGGATCAGAATCTATTGGTCCTTATAACCCTCCGATCACTGATCTATCGGTGCCCATCATCGTACAGGTTAAACCTTGCAAGTGTCAGGTAGTGTCACAAGCAGCGATGGAGACAAATGCTGCTACTTCTTCAGGGAATCCTCATTTTCCCTCTACGAATGTCACTACAGGGGGTTTTCTGCCTCCTAACCAACTGTCATCGGTCCATACCATTATGGTCTTGATTGCCTCCACCTCGAGAAATGGTTTGATTCTGTCTATGGTGGCGATCACTACTCCTTTCACCCAGAGTGCGACAGGCCCTCCATTTTCATACAAGATGCCTGTCTTTGATACAAACTCTGTCCTTTCCTACTCCACTCTACAAAATTTAGGTCTGGAGGTAGGGAGCTCTAACGATACTTTGTAAGGGTCCATGGGGAGCACTTTGTCTCCCTATAATTCTTTCCCTTACGGAGGGGGTCATATACCTCCTTTGTCCCCTTCGGTCGACGGTGCTCACCATCACTCCACCAGGTCGAACGCAAATTACAATTCGTTTGGAGCAGGTAGTCAAGGACTTCCTTCTTATTGCATGCCGATAGGTTTGACATCATTCTATTTGTTTGGCGGGTTTGGTAACAATTCATTCTCATCAGGTGCCGTCTCAACCAGGGGAAACCCCGATTATGGACAACAAAATCCTATGCAAGGTAGTATTCCTGCATAGGGGGGCAAACTTAGGAATTCTTTCCTCACAAGAAATTTGGAATCTGTGGCAGGGATCAGTTCCCTTTCCAGGTATTTCAATCAAGGGAAACCCCTTCCATATCCAATGGAACCCCAGGAAAGGCTCAAGACTTATGCCCATCGGATTGGTAGGGGGAAACCCTTCCCAAAATCCTTGGAATGCGACACAAGCCCAACGCTTTACGTCCTATTACGGGAATCAGCCGATCGCATCTCAACAAGCACATAATCCATATGCTGGTCATGACCATGGTTATTACCAGAACCATGGCCAACAACCTAAATTTTCCTCGCAACCTGGTGCTAGCCAAACTCCAGGATTCTTTTTCTCTGGTTATAATCAACAACCCAAATTATCATTTCTGGAAACTCTGCACTTGCGAGACTTGACAAGGTTATTAAATGACCCCATCTGTCATGATCCACGTTAGCCTCCTATGCTGACCAAGTTGCCTTTGGACATTCTAAAGTTCGAGGCTAAGCCTAATGAAGATCCAGGTGATCATGTGACTACCTTCCATTTATGGTGCTCGTCTAACTCATTGAGCGACGACTTCATCCAGTTGCGTTTGTTTCAACGCACTCTCATCAGAAGTGCTGTGAAATGGTACATTGAACTCGAATGCTCAAGATACTCTTCCTTCGATGAATTGGTAATGGTTTTCTTAATCCATTTTCAATTACCTGTGAGATACGACGCCGACACTGAATTACTGGCCAACTTTGAATAGAAAAAAGTAGACCATATCTCAGATCACATCCAAGAATGAAGACACCAGAAGAGTTTGATAAAAGTACCAATCCCACCAACATTCCTACTTGAGTGGTTCCTTAAGTCTTTGGTACCCCAGTTATCTAAATACATCACAACCTCAGGGGTCTTTTAAGAAGAAGAAGCGATAACTAGAGCTCAATAGCTAGAGCTGATTTACTCTTAGTCTGGTTTACTTTACGAAGTTTTTCCAGATGCACCTCGGTCGATACTTGACAAGACCAGATAGAGATCTGGACCACATGTTGATGGTATTGTTGGTTCGGTGCAAACAAATCCCACTGATCAACTGTCGAATCAATTGCAACAATTGTGAATATAGTAGATAGCAACCAGCCAGACCACTGGTTCGACTGCTCCCCTTACTCAAATGTCAAATGTACATAGTGTGCAATCGACAAACTTGAAGGCCACCCAGCAGCCTGATGGAAAGAAGAAACAACGAAACAAGGGCAAGAGGAATAAGAAACCTACCAATAATGTTGGCAGGGGAAACACAAAAAAGAAAAAGTCGAAGTATCCGTGTAATCTTTGCACGGAAGGCCATCCGACTCACTAGTGCCCTCGTCTTGTGGAGGAAAATAAGTTATTGGCACAACAACAGCCTGTCATGTTAACGAATCCATTTCCACATGGGAAATATTTAACTCAAGCCTCTTCGAGTGTGGAAGGGGGCAGTCAGGGACCCCCTCTGTCTTCGAGTAATCTTTCATCCATGAATGTGTACATGATGAAGGGTAGTGATGACATAACAACTAGGACACACGACTACGGAATTCCAAACACCTCTAAGAAAGGTAAATAAGTCGAAAACCCATATCTTCCTCTCCTGATTGAGAAGACGTTGGG
>JASDQU010032788.1:5297-22063 GCA_032191745.1 Picea mariana | reverse complement strand
AGCAATTTCGAATTGTAACTCCTCTAACTCTTGATCTCCCTCAAGTGACTCTTCACTTACCTTTGAGATCAATGGTCATGATTTAATCATTCGTTGAGATCACTTAAGTTAATAAAGTGACCCATAACATCATAAAGTCACTTTTACATTTTGAAATTAAAAGACTCAACTTTATAAAATCACTTTATAAAGTCACTAGGAGAAAATTTGCTTGGTTACTTCCGCATGTTGAGCGCTGTCAATGCAGAAGTACCTCCAAGCTACCAAATCTCAACATCTACAACTTTGGATTGCTTGTTTGTCCTCTGTATGAATGGCACCAATAATGAAATTCAAGCTATCTTTGTTGCGAACAAAAATAATAGTTTTGTGCCTTTAGTTTCGTATTCATTTGTTTGTGTAAATTTTGTGTCTATGGCATAGAGGAGTTTATGTCTAAGGTTTCTTTCTCAGGATTACTATAATCTCAAGTGGGTAGTATGGAACCCCCTCATGACTACACGTATTTAGGTGTACCTTCAGTGGCAGATACGACTTTACTATTGGTGGAAAACCCAAGATAGTTTTATCCTCCCGCTTATCTGAAGTCTCTAGATGCTAACCTTGCTAACAAAGTTGGAGCTCAGGGGTTGTTCCTATATTCATATGCAGAGGATGTGGGTTTTGGATTTGTAAGGTCTAGAGTTATTCTGGAACATCTATAGGGAGGGTGAGATGTTAATGATTTTGGGCATGACAAGAAGAAGAAACAAAGGGTAATCAAGAATCGTGGTGGGGAGTTCACACTAGTAGTGGGAGAGGATATTGTAGTGGACCAAATTGTGGACTTGTCTGGTGATGCAGGATCATCGCTCCAAGCCAACTACACACCAGCCAAACAACACATCAAACGCGCATTCAATGGAAGGAGAGAGGCGTAGCCCTCTCGTTTTTCAAATTTTAAAAATGTATTAAATGCTTGTAAGTCTGGTAGAGCCAAGCCGTGACTTTGAGCATGTTATAGTTAGAGTCGCCTTAATGGCTGACATGTTGATGGGGATCTAGATCCAATTCGGATTAGATGGCCCATTCAATGTAATTCATTGTAATTAATGAGAGTTGGTGAGGATGGAGGGAAGAGCTCGAGGAGCCCCTCTTTGTAAAAAAAAGATCTTCTTTGAATCTTGATTGAAGCTAGGGAGGAGTACAACAGAGAATAGGTTAGAGAGTAGAGGAAGCCGTGACTCTGTTGCAGTCTGAGCTCACATTGTAAAGAGGCATTTCATATTAGGACAATCAGAGAAATTTTTCCTGCATGTTATTCTGTGTGTGTTGATGAATGTCTTTATGCATTTATGATATGTTGTATATGTGTGTTAGTTTTCATTTGTAGGTTACAGATAGAAATCATTGTCTGTTGGGTTCTTTGATTCCAGGTCTGGTTCTTTGTGGCTTCATGCAAGAGGTTGCATGACAGAGCACTGGGGGTTCTGTAAGCCAGTGCATAGAGTGCACTTCTGAATTCTGCATAATTTAGACAAAGATGTGCCAGGAGGGCGCACCAGAGGAAGTCATTGAACCAGGGAGAAGCCTCAAGGTTGTTGAAAACCTTGAAGGAGAAACTGTGCAGAGGAGAGCACAGAGAGGAGAAGCAGAATTGTTGAGAATTCTATAACGGCTCTGCTAGAAGGGCATTGAGCAAATGCACAGGATGCATTAAGGAGAACTCTATTTCAAGTTCGATGAGAAGATAGAGTCACTGAAGATTCTGTAGAAGATATGCCAGGAGGGCATCGAGCGATTGCATAGAGTGCACCAGGGAACTCTATTTCGAGTCCTGAGAAAAGGGAAGTGTCTAAAAAAAGACACTCACAGGGTTGCTGAATACTCTGTAGGCTCTACAAGGTGTGTATCGAGCAGAAGAATGCCAAGAGGGTGTGAGGCATTTCTTTCCAAGAAACAACCTTGAATCTGATTTATTTGAAATCTTAGGAGCACCAGGAGTGTGCAAGAGTGGACTTGTTCTAAGTCCATAAGCTCAAAAGAGAAAGCGCAAGAAGAACACGCACAAAGAAAAGATTTCGAGGTTTTTGAGTTGACAAAGCTTAGAAGGGAAGCATTTCTATAATGCAGATGAGACCCAAAGGAACCAGGCTCGCAAGGGAAGCATCGAAGGACAAGACCTTCGAGTGTTGAATTTCTTCCAAAGGAAGGGAAGAGGTGCAAGCTCAGGAGGGGGAGAAACAACTGTCGTTAGATTAGCTGGAGAGGTGAGATCTGGACCGTCAGATCGAGCACCGGGGATCTATAGCCATCAGATCTAGAGGAGGCGCATGGAGTTTAACCTCTGGGAGGTCGCGCAGGAGAGCAGCTGAAACGGACGGTGGAGACACTTCGAGGAGAAGTGCTGAGTTTCCGTGAGCCGTCGGATCCAGAAAAGGTGCATGAGGTTTAAACCTCGTAACAGCAGAAGGAAGAGGACTCGTCAAGTCTTGAAAGCATCAAGACCATCCATTTTGGAGGACAGGTGGCAGAGATCTAGATCATTTCGTGAATTCGGGTATCACGAGCTGGGAGGTGGAGTTCTTTGCGCTTCAAACCCCCGAGTCGTGAGATCGGGATTCGACCTGAACCATCGATCGAGGAGGAAGGATAGCCGTGATATTTGGTGCCTCGCTACATCGTGTATTGGGGTTTTGGAGGGTGAAGGAGTTGCACCTTGATCGCTAAAGTCACGAAGTGCCGAGCGCCGAGGGCTCGGGCAAACACGTGTCACGTCCGTTAGGTGGGGACCGCGTGGTTGACAGGTGGTGAAAACATAGAGCGCACAGAAAAGACGGAAGTAGGCGACAGGTGGCATACACGTGTCACCCTTGAAGGGGTCAACCCATCGCAGACTTATCATGCTTCGAGATTTTGCAAAGGAGGAGAACGAGGGTTCAACACCAACTCGCGAAGTCGCAAGTTGCGAGTAGTGCTAGCACTTAGCCCTAGCCAGTGGTTATGTGTGGAAGGCACTAACAAGGAGGATCCATACCCGTATTGCATCTCGGGTATCGATGTTTGGAGAAAGAGGAGTCGAGGGTCTTCGACTCACGAGATCGCGAGTCACGAAGGGCGCTTTCGCTAAGGCAAGGTTGTGGTCGCATGGAGATGTAAGGCTCGTGCCTGGTGTTAAGTTGCCCAGGGAGGGTTTTCATGAAGGACCTGTGGATCGGATTCTTGAGGTTCCAATAGGGATCCGAGGGAGCTGCTTCGGCTCGAGGAGATTTTAGAACAATCCTGTGTGGATCTCGGCCCGAGGGTCGGGGGTCTGCGTCATCAAGTGGTATCAGAGCTTGATTTTGTCTGTATATTGCAGGCAGAGGGAGCCAGAGGGAAAGGAAGACAGAGTGTTGAAGCTCTGTGATGATTGTTTCAAGGCGCACAACAGCCAATAGACAGTCAAGAGGAATGTAGGAAAGGATGGAAGCACTCATGGTTGCAGAGTGACAACAACAAGTTTGCCAAGAGGGAAGACAGGAACAGGAAGATGGATACTAAAGGCCATGGATGCGGTGGAAAGAAGAACCATCAGCAGCAAAGAAAATATGAAATGGATAAAGAACTCACTAAGATGAGGGCGAGGATGGAAGAGCTTGCACTGCGGGTGCATCAGAACGCAAAGACACGTTGGGTGTATGAATGGCCTCTGAGGAGGAAAGCAATGTGGCCAGTCAAGAAATTGTTGTCCAGAAGACAACAAAGGCTGTTGAGGAGGTGGCTGAGGTATGTGAAAATCCTCAGGGCCACAGAGGAGATGATTCATGCCTATGAACCAAAAGCTGGGAGAAATATCATTGATGATGAAGAGGAGAGATCGAGAAAAGATCTCATAGACTGCCAAGTGGGCATAGATGGACTTTCAAATTGCCAGGTGGGCAATAGGAAGAGATCAAGTGAAGGTCTCGTATACTGCCAGGAGGGCGGTACTGAAAGTTCAAATTGCCAAGAGGGCACTGAGATGGGATCGGCTGATCTCATAGACTGCCAGGTGGGAAGAGGAAGAGGAGATACCCCAGTAGAAGGAGAAGAAGATGAGCATTTGGAAGAATGGCTCAAATATTCCAGCCAGGTAGCTGAAACAAAGACACCTGCAACACTGAAAGTTGTAGCAGAAGAAGAGCATGCAGATAAGATGCTCACTCCATGGGAGAAGGAGCTAGAAATGATGGAGGATTGGTTGAACCATCCAAAGCCAGTAGATGACTGCCATGAGCAGATAGTCATGCATATGTTAGCAGAGGATCATTCCAAGAAATCACTCAGAAATTTCAGCCAAGGAGCTGAACAGATGATGATTGCAGTGCCGAGGCATGCAACAGAAGATGAAGGAGAATTCCAGTCTGAGGAGTAGCTGGAGGAAGCTAGAATTCAACTAGCACAAGGCGAAATGGTAGAAGCAAGTCTGTTAGAGAAGGTAACTGAACAACAGGTCAGTCAAGAAGATAAGACTCCAGAGCTGAATTTTGTAGCAGGGTGGCAAGTTGAGGTCACAGAGGAAGAAGATGGCATGGGAGATCTAATTGATCTACCCATTTGTAGGAAAGAAGTGCAGTGGAGAAGGCTGCAAAAGGAGAGCCAGCCCTGGGAGTAGCTGGATGAGATAATTGAGGAGATTAGAAGGCTGATGATTAGATCAGCAGAAGCGGTCAGCAAAGGGAAGCTGAGCAGAGGAGAACCTGCCATAGCAGTAGGGCAACAGAAGCAGCAACAACATCAAGGAAATGGAGGAGGACAACTCCAAATAACTGTTTGGGATCCAGGTGGATTTCAACAACAATGCTAGGAAGCTCATGAGAAGGATCTCATGAACTTTTCACAGCAGAGGAGTATGATGCAGGAGCATCGCTCCAAGCTAGCTACGCACCAGCCAGCCAGCACATCAAACGCGCATTCAATGGAAGGAGAGAGGCACAACCCTCTCGTTTTTCAAATTTTGAAAATGTATTAAATGTTTGTAAGGCTGGTAGAGCCAAGCCGTTCCTTTGAGCATGTTGTNATGGAGGGAAGAGCTCGAGGAGCCCCTCTTTGTAAAAAAAGATCTTATTTGAATCTAGATATAATCTAGGGAGGAGAATAATAGAGAATAAGTTATAGAGTAGAGGAATCCGTGACTCTGTTGCAGTCCGAGCTCATGTTGTAAAGAGGCATTTCATATTAATACAATCAGAGTAGCTTTTCCTGCATGTTATTCTGTGTTTGTTGATGAATGTCTTTATGCATTTATGATATGTTGTAGATGTGTGTTAGTTTGCATTTGCAGGTTATAGACATAAATCGTTGTCTATTGAGTTCTTTGATTCCATGTCTGGTTCTTTGTGGCTTCATGCAAGAGGTTGCATGACGGAGCACTGCGGGTTCTGTAAGCCAATGCATAGAGTGCACTTTTGAATTCTGCGGAATTTAGACAAAGACATGCCAGGAGGGCGCACTAGAGGAAGTCATTGACCCAGAGAGAAGCCTCAAGGTTGCTGAACACCTTGAAGGAGAAACTGTGCAGAGGAGAGCACAGAGAGGAGAAGCAAAATTGTTGAGTATTCTATAATGGCTCTGCCAGGAGGGCACTGAGCAAATGCATAGGATGCATTAAGGAGAACTCTATTTTGAGTTCGATGAGAAGACAGAGTCACTGAAGATTCTGTAGAAGCTCTGCCAGGAGGGCATCGAGTGAGTGCATAGAGTGCACCAGGGAACTCTATTTTGAGTCCTGAGAAAAGGGAAGTGTCTAAGAGAAGACACTCACAGGGTTGTTGAATACTCTGTAGGCTTTGTAAGGTGTGCATCGAGCAGAAGAACGCCAAGAGGGCGTGAGGCATTTCTTTCCAAGAAATGACCTTGAATCTGAGTTATTCAAAATCTTAGGAGCACCAGGAGTGTGCAAGAGTGGACTTGTTCTAAGTCCATAAGCTCAGAAGAGAAAGCACAAGAAGAATGCGCACAGAGAAAACATTTCAAGGTTTCTGAGTTGACAAAGCTCAGAAGGGAAGTGTTTCTATAACGCAGACGAGACCCAAAGGGACCAGGCTCTCAAGGGAAGCATCGAAGGCTGAGACCTTCGAGCGTTGAAGTTCTTCCAAAGGAAGGGAAGAGGCGCAAGCTCAAGAGGGGGAGAAATAACTATCGTTAGATCACCTGGAGAGGCGAGATATGGACCGTCAGATCGAGCACCGGGGATCGACAACCATCAGATCCGGAGGAGGCGCATGGAGTTTAACCTCTGGGAGGTCACGCAGGAGAGCAGTTGAAACAGACGGTGGAGACACTTCGAGGAGAAGTGTCGAGTTTTCGTGAGCCGTCGGATCCAGAAAAGGGAGGTTTAAACCTCGTAACAACAAAAGGAAGAGGACTCGTCAAGTCCCAAAAGCATCAGGACCGTCTATTTTGGAGGACAGGTGGCAGAGATCTAGATCATTTTGCAAATTCGGGTATCGTGAGCTAGGAGGCGGAGTTATTTGCACTTCAAACCCCTGAGTCGCGAGATCGCGATTCGACTTGAACCGTCGATCGAGGAGGAAGGAGAGTCGTGAGATTTGGTGCCTCTCTACATCGTGTATTGGGGTTTTGGAGGGTGAAGGAGTTTCACCTTGATCACTAAAGTCACGAATTGTTGAGCACCGAGGGCTCGGGCGAACATGTGTCACGTTCGTTAGGTTGGGACCACGTGGTTGACAGGTGGCACAAACATAGAGCACACAGAAAAGATGGAAGTAGGCGATAGGTAGCATACACGCGTCACATTGGAAGGAGTCAACCCATCGCAGACTTATCGTGCTTCGGGATTTCACAAAGGAGGAGCACGAGGGTTCAGCACTCCAACTCACGAAGTCACGAGTTGCGAGTAGTGCTAGCACTTATCCCTAGCCGGTGGTTATGTGTGGAAGGCGCTAACAAGGAGGAGCCATACCCGTATCGCATCTCGAGTATCGACATTTGGAGAAAGAGGAGTCAAGGGTCTTTGACTCACGAACTCGCGAGATCACGAGTCACGAAGGGCGCTTGTGCTAAGGCAAGGTTGTGGTCGCATGAAGACGTAAGGCTCGCGCCTGGTCTTAAGTTGTGCAGGGCGGGTTTTCATGAAGGACTTGTGGATAGGATTCGTGAGGTTCCAATAGGGATCCGAGGGAGCTGCTTCGACTCGAGGAGAATTTAGAATGATCCTATGCAGATCTCAGCCCGAGGGTCGAGGGTCTGCATCATCATCTGGGTGTCCTTTGGTTGGTAAATTCTTGGGTACACGAGTAGGGATGGATTGATTATTTCAATGGATGGAAGGATAGTAGGGATATTGTCTTGGTTATATTCTTGCGACTCAACTTTTAGTTAGAGAATAGATCGGCTTTGTTTTTCTCTTAGAGGTGGATGTTGTTTTAGTCTTAAAGGAGGTATGGTTTACGGACAGGTCATACATGTCCATGAAACCTTGGCACCCCCTCTTTGATGCTAAGATTGAACCAATGGTAGGCACTCCAATTTGGATCAAACTTCCAGGCCTCCGTATGGAAGTTTAGATTGAACAGGCTCTATGAGCCATAGGTAATTAGCTCGATAAGATAATTATGGTAAACGACAATTTTATTGAGGATGGATTTAGTTCTATATCTCAAATCATTATAGATATGTACATCAACAAAGGTTTGTTTGAATCTATTGAGTTGGTTTTCATAGAGAAAATGTATACGCATATCATGGATTACGTTAACATCCCTTTTTGATGCTCTATATGTCATTTGTATGGCCATGTTTTGAAGGATTGCTTGAAACCATTCACTAAGAGGGTTTGGAGGAAAAGTGTTGATTTGATGAAGGCCTATTGTGGAGGAATGGGGGCTACCTACTTCCATTTTGGTGAAGGAGAAGTTGATGGAATTTGATAACCCTACTGACATTCATCTTTTGAAGGAGGTTGATTTGGGTAGTTAAGGAGATGTGATACTACTTGTTGGGAATATATCAAGTCCCTTAATTGTCAAAACTCAACCACAATTGGGAAACGATTTGGGCATCAATGAAGAAACTAATCTAGCGTTGGAGCTCTCTTCTCTAGCACTCACTCCAGGGAATGTCGAGGTTCTTGACAAGGGTAACTTGGATGTTTTAGGTAAATCATTTTCTTCCCTTTCATGTTCCTTCTCAAATGTTAATCCTTTGGGGGGTCTGGAAGGGTTCAAACATGATCTCCTTAAACCAATCAAAAAATGTTGGGGTAGGCCCCCTAAGACAATCAAATTGCCTTATTCTTCCAAATTCCATGGATGTCGTTCAATTAACCTTTTAGATGAGATTGACCCCAATGAGCAGTAGAATTTGGGGTCAATGGGTGCATCAAAGTCTTATTCTTCTTACTCTCAATCTAGAGGAGGACTTAGGAGTGCACTATCTTTTATGTCCCAAGAAATAGGGAGTGTCAATTCCTGGAGAGAGAAATATCAAATACAACACAAAATCCACACACATAGAAATACCAACAATCACTTAAAACCAATGTTTACCTTGGAAACCCTTAACCAAGAAAACCAATACTCAAGATATATATCTTTTTTGACCTTATCCTAGTTGGCCAAACACTAGGCCAGTTGAGTCATTTTACAATGGATTTCTTCAAGCCTTTAAATAGGCTTCATTACATATAATCCCATGGGAAAATACCATGGGTTGCCCAATACCATGGGCATGTAAACCACCAACTGTAAACCCATCATTGAGCATATCAAGGTTATCTCATCTACTCTATGGCTGATTCAAGATTAACCCAACATTCCCCCCTTTAAACTTGACTTGGGATATTCACCTACTACCCCTCAAAGTTTATTTACCGAATTTCTGATAATACAACATGCCCCCCTCTATCACCTAAGTCTACATCTAGAGTTTACACCGATGAAATTTCAAACCAGGGGTACACATGCCTAAAAATGTCTTACAAACATATGCCCATTTTACATGTGATGAAAAATCAACTCCATAAAATAAATAATTTGCAATTGGATGTCGAATCACATGATACTATGAAACACCAACCAACTTCATTACCGATATCCCTCCTGCTCCAAATACAATTAGTCAAATCAAGCACTCCTTAACCGAGTACTTCTTCCTCAATGTGCTTTTTCAAATGCTCCATTTCCATGTGCCATTAGCTATGGTTCATAAACACATGAACCATCACTTTAATTTTCATGCATGAGTCTCTTCCACGGGTCACTCACTTTACCATACATGTATCTTAGCATCAGACCACTCTCGTTGGAGAGTCTAGGTATACCTAGCTTTGATACCACATGTTAATTCTTAGAGAGAGAAATATTAAATACAACAAAAAATCCACACACATAGAAATACCAACAAGCACATAAAGCTAATGGTTACCCTCGAAACCCTTGATTAAGAAAACTAGCACTCAAGATATATATATTTATTGACCCCGTCCAAGCTAGCCAAACACCATGCCTCTTGAGGCATTTTACAATGGAGTTCTTCAAGCCTTTAAATAGACTTTATCACATATAATCCCATGGGAAGATAATATGGGTTACCCAATACCGCGGGCATGTAAACCACCTATTGTTCCTGAGATTACTCTTAAGGCTCAAAGGGTAATGTCAAGGCATCATGAATATAAAAGAAAGTTTTTGAAAGGTGATTTTTCTTCCTTTAGTTATATAAGAATTAATCCTCAAATGAAAAAAATGACAAAACATGACATAGGCCGTAATTTGTCGTCTGAGTCGATTTATAAAATCAAGTGATATGAGGGAAACTTACAAAACTGTTAAACAAAATGAGGCATCAATGCAAGATGAATCTTACCTTGTTCATAGTAGAAGAAAATAAAGAATGCACCCTTGAAAGGATATAAGCTATAGTTATCCAAGTAGCTCACAGGTCTTGTATTTACTTATAGCAAATACAGAGGAAAAATTGTTTTCTTATCAAACAACTGATAAAATGTGACCATAGTAGCAGTAGTACTAAATTGAAACCACTCACTTATCAAGGAATGACATAAAAAAACTAGAAATATGAGATACAAGAGAAAAACATAACTCAGACTGCACAAAAATTGGAATCTCCGTCTGCACTTGTATTAATTCTCACAAAAGGAGAGTTTTTCTTATTACATCCGGAAAGAAGTAGCCTGTGTTAAGTCTTGAAACTATGTATTTATACAAAAATGTTCTCAACCCTAAGCGGTTGGAATTCTCATAATTCAAAAATAGTAAATATTACAATATGTAAAATTTGAAGAGTTTCATTCGCATTTTCTATGTCTCTTCGCCTGCTGGAAGAAACGTTTCTTCTTCTTGTCCTCCAACTCAGAAACAACTGGCCTCTAATCATGACCTATGTGAATGGTGTGCACACATTGTCTCATTTGTTCCTAGATGTGTTGGTTTTTCCTTGCTCGATACATTGAACACATCTTCCTAAGAACTGCACCACCAACCTGGAAGGCTATGTTGTGTCAGTCGCCTCAAAAGTGTATAACTTATTTTATATGTGAGGCAACCTATCTTCCATTCTTTTGGCTTCTAAATATATAGAGTGTAGTCGTAGACTAGGATTGACTATCCACTTATTAATATGGATAATGTCAATTTGTTTCAATTGCGGGATTGTGGCCCGGGCTTCGTCCATACTCATCTTGGAATGAAGTTGATTCTTTGCAATATCAATTTTCCCCAGGGCTTTAGAGATGTTGTCTAGTTCAATGTCCAGTGACTCTTTGTCGAGTGAGGAACATGCCTCTTCACAAGATTTCTTCACTTCCCATGCTAACCTTTTACTTTCAACTAAATTGGCCTCCTAGGTCTTCAATATTATATCGCCTCGAGTTTTCTCTAAAAGAGACAATCTAGTGGCCCTGGCTATTTCATATTTTTTTGTTGATAAAACAGCCTCCTGGAATGTAACTCGAGTTGCAATGGCCTCTCTCTCCTTTAGGTGAATTCTATTTAAATAATGGTCTCCCATCCGATAATACTTTTGAAGAACTTCTACTTTAGTAAGAAGGTTTTGTTGGGTTGATTCCATCTTCTCATGTGCCTCTATTGCCTGGGCTTGGAAAATAACCATATCCACTGTCGTGTTCTCTGTCAAGTTTATTTTATCTTGCAGTTGTTTGACCAAATCTTCCTGTTGAGTGGACAATTCTCTGCTTAAATATGAATTTTTATGCATTTCATCAAGACCGATTTTAAGTTGTTGGATTTCCTGCCTGTCACAGTCTCTGATCTTCTTAAAACCCTTATTCATCTCATTTATTACACTCTGTTCCACTGTATTTATTTGGTTTTGCAGCTATCTCACCAACAACTCCTTCTGTTTCAGTTGTTCTTTCAGATTCCCAACTGAATACTGATTTGTTGTGGCAAAAGATCCTAATGTGCCTACCACTTCCATAGAGAAATCTACCTCTAAGGCCTTTCCATCACATAGCACTTCCTGCCTCTTGACAGTTGGAACCTCCTTTTGGTGTGTTTCTCTTTTTACTATAGCCCTCCTCTTCTTGTTGAAGAAGAATTCGGAAGGGGGCATCTCTTCGACCGAAATGGGAGTAAGATATTCTATAAACACTACTTCAGCATTTGGGTTCCTCTGACTGGTCTGTAAAGGAGTCAAAGACATAATAGGGTCACCTATTTGGGTGGTTTGTGGTTTCCCTGTTGTATTAGTAGTCATCTTTTCTAGTGTAGACAACGATGCATCCTATCTCTTTTTGATCAAAACTTCAGCTTGAGATTTTGTTTGATCATCAGGTTGATTTGATGGTGCAGTTTTTGCTTTGTGTGTCAAAACCTTTGTTTTCACCAAATTTTCCCGAATGTCTTGTCCACTGGAACTTCTTGTTTCTAAATTCTGGGTCCCAACTTCCCATGTGGCTGGAGATGTTGGTACTTCTCGCTGTAAGACTTTTGGTAGAATATTTCTTCGGTGTCTTTTAAAATTATAGAACTCAACTACTTTGTCTAGAGCCAGAGTCTGGACTCAGCTCAACACTTCCTGATAAGATCTTTCTCCTCGAAATATTTCATTTTGTGGGGAATATTCATGCTCATATCTCTTTAGATTGTAAAGAGCCATGTGATTTCCCACGATCTTCTGGGGATCGTGTTTCTTGAATTCAATGTTTACAAGCTTAATGTCCTTTAGGGTCACGGTATCTACCTTTGAGTGGCCGAAATATAACAGTGAGAAAGTACCAACCTGCAAAGGAAAGGTGGGCCACACTTTTTTCTGCACTGCCTTTAGCTCTTTACTGATTCCTCCTAGCATGGTTTGATGTGCTACCTCTCGGCACACCAATCGATCTGGTAGAAACATTGGTAAGGCATGCGGAGGAACGGAACATCCAAAAACCCTAATGTAAGAGAAGTGTTCCTCAATGTACCAATCCTTTATTTTTCCCAGGTTGGCCACTATCTAGTCTGAAATCCTGGGAGGTGGGCAACCGTATATAGCGATATGCATTGGCACCACCACATAGTTGGAGATTTCGTAGAAGAAATCCTTTTCTTTATACTCCCATAGATTGGAGTGATATAAATGTAGTGGTTCAATGTTGTTCGGAGTCTATCTCTAGCCCATCAAAGGAAATGGCATCATAAAACAAACAACATCCATAAGGTATGCCGACATGTAAAATGGGGCAGGTCGTCCCTTGGATTTTAATGACTGATATTCTGTGATTTCCTTGGCCAAGCTGTTCTATATTATTTTGGCCCAATTGAAAGAAAAACCCTCTGCAACATCATGCATGATCGGTACCCATGATAGAAAGAAGTGAGTAGAGGTTTCTTTCTTGAAAATTCTACATAGCATCATGGCCACATACATCATATGAGTCTAATGATGCAGTGGCATATATGCCATGGGTATCTGATCTGAATTTCTCAGGGCATTCCCACCAGTCCTTGATCAAGTTTGGGTAATTATTTACACCTTGTGTGCACTATTCTTCATCGAACTCTTTTAAGAAAGCAACATTATAACTGTGTTTGAATGTTGGGGATAATTTGTACATCACCTGTATATGTTTTGGTCGGAAAGATCCAACAACAATTTTTTGTGAATTGTGGACGCTCATGGTCAATACATCAATGTTCTCCAGGGCCCAGCCTATCATTTCATTATACGGCATGAGCCTCGACTATGTGGCTATTTTATGCAGATCTGATTGGGCTATTCATTTGAGCTTCGTCGCCTGAGTTTCAGTCACCTCATAGTCTAACTCTTCTGGACAGTTGATCAGTTCATACTCTAGGATATCAAATATATGTGTCCATGTTTTCATGGTATCTACATCTCTCGGTGATGTGTCCGAGAGGACATCTGTGTTCTGGCTCGAGCTCTCACCAGCCGCTTTAACCATTTTCCACAGAGCCATTATAGTAGTAAACTCAGAACTGTGTTACCTGTCATAGAGAAACGCGTAAACTTTTTAGGCTGTTAAAGCTTGGTGCTCTGTGAAAGCACAAATGGAATATAAAACCTCAATATCATTTTTCCTTAAGTGTGTCAAGTTACGAATACCTTTATTGATGATGCATTCAATTTCCTTAACGGAAATATTTAGACGGTGATCCGAGATCTCATTTGAAATCATTGTTGTAGATCGATTATTAATGCCATTAATGTCTGGTGGTTCGCGATCGAGAGGTTTAATAGATAACATTTGAGTTTACCCGAACTACGATTTAATGAAAAAAAATTAACATGAGATAACAATGTTTATCCCATTAACTAATCATGTTTAACCTTAATTATTTTCGGGCTTTCGACCCTCGGGATATCCAATAATAGCTCAACATATGATTTCTGAAACTTGAAATCGCACAGGGATTAATTATTTTCTAATTTTCTTTAATATTTAATTAACTCTGCTTAACGCTTAAGGCATTTTGGAAGTTCGAGTTTCGTAAACTTAGAATATGATATATGGCAATTGCCCGAACTCCGAAAGCGTGAAATTACTATTTGATTTTTAATTGAAGCTTAGAATTTAGGTAATTATCATTTCACGTGTTGGCAAAATTAGCTTTATGGACGCTTCGAAAGGCCAATACTGATAATGAGGTGTTAAAACTTAGGAAAGTACACGTGTATGGTGACTAGGATTTGTCGAATGCTTTTTTTGTCTCGGGGTTTTGAAGGTGCGACATGTTAACATGCTTGAAATGCGAAACTCTGAATCTAGAAACTCCAAAGTAGTCTCTAAGGGTTTGAAATTTTAAAGAGTAGGCGGCTCCATAACTCCAAAGAGAGTAGGATTGTTTGATTAGGTGGAAGGCTTCTTCAACGGTGAGAATCAAACACACTTTATTTCTATGTTAACTAGAAATGAAAATCTATTTAAGTTCCAAAATCTTAGAAAAATATAAGTGTTCCAACACCACCAATGGTAAACCCATCATTGACCATATCAAGGTTATCTTATCTACTCTATGACTGAGTCAATATCAACTCAATATGGAGCTAGGTCTTTTGAGGGGTTTGGATTTGGATGTGGTAGTCGAAGGTGCCAACCTCTTGTTTGGTAGGTCATTGGTCATCAAATGAGCTCAAGAGCAAGCTATCATTGATATTAACTAAGGGACAAAAATAATCATTGGGGTCCTTAGAGCGAGATGAGCCTCGTTAATGGTTTCCCCATGAATATCCTATTTGTGAATATTTGAGGCCTAGGGGGATAGGCCAAACATTTATCCCTCAAAATATTAGTTGACCTAAAACTTTCTAATATTTTTTTGTTGCAAGAAACTATGGGGAAAGGGGATTGTTTGATCTATAATCTAAAAAAATTGTTGAAGGGTTGGGATTTTTTAGCCCTAGATTCTGAGGGTTTGTCCATGGGTATCATCACAAGGTGGAATAATAATTTAGTTTTAACTAATTATTTCTCTATTTCTTTAGGTTTATTTACAATATTTTTCAGCAAGAGTTTGGGCTACTCCCTATCCATCCTCAAAATATATGGTCTATATGAGGGGAGACAGTTGTTCTGGAACAATATTTCTTCCTATCAATGCATCAAGTATGATAACTTGGTTATTGATGGTGATCTTAATCTGGCCATAAACAAAAAATGTGTTCGGGGGGACAATTCTAGGACTAACAAGATTACATATTTTTTTCGAACTCAATTCAATTATTTCGGTTGAGCCAATCAAACTGAGGCTTACTTGGGTAAAAAACAGATCTTCTCATGATGCAATTGCAAAAATATTGGATCGTTTCTTAGTACATATTAATCTCTTGAAAAAGGTGGAAAATTACAGATATTGGGTGGCCACTAACAAATCCTTTGATCACTTCCCCATTTGTTTAGAATTTTTTTCAAGGGATTCTAAGCCAGGGATCCCCTTCAAATATAACTTTAGTTAGTCCGTGGAAGAGGAATTTCAATCCATTGTAAAGGATAATTGGTGCAATTCCTCTCCTGATACTAATTCATTGTCCTATGAGCAATTCTCTTCATCACAAAAAATTGTAAAGGAGAAGGTGGCATTGTGGGTGGGGAAGAGGTTTAGGAATAGAGATGCAAAGATTGTCGAGGTTGAAAAATATTTGGAGGATCTAGTCTAGGAAAATGATTAGGGAACTTACAATGAGAAGGGTTTAAATAACCTCAAGCATCTAGAATATTTTTTATCTAAGTTACTGCTAGAAATGAATTGGATTGGCACATGAAGAGTCGAACCACTTGGCTTGAAGCTGGAGACTAGTACACAAAATTCTTCCAAAATTTTTCTAAGCATAGGAATAGAATTAACACCATATGGGAGATGACCAACACTAAAGGTAATAAGGTGAGAGGTTTCACGGAGTTGGTAGATCTAGGGATACAACATTTCAAGGGAATATTTGAGGAACCTATTGGTGCAAACATTGACAAAATATTGATGGTCATTTCACTATTTCCTAAGCTGGTAAATTAAGAGGATAGTGAGAGGATGTTCAAGTCTGTCACAAAGGAGGAATTATTATATGTATTGTCCAATTTTAAAAAGGAAACGAGTCTGGGTTTGGATGGATGTATGGTTGAATTCTTTCTTAATTTCTTTGACTTGTTGGGAGAGGATCTACTTCAAGTGGTTGAAGAAGTCAGAAGGTCAAGAAAGGTCCCTATCAACATTAATACAAATTTTATTTCACTAATTCCAAAGGTGGATTTCCATGAGACTTTTGAAGGATTCAGGTCCATTTCTTTGTGCAACTATCTCTACTAAGGTGTTGGCAGTAATACTTAAACCATTGTTCTCCAATTTCATTTTAGTAGAAAAATTTGGGTTCCTAGAGGGTAGGCAGATCCATGAAGCCATTGGTACAACACAAGGACTTATTTCTATCAATATTTCAAATGATCCAGTTGTTTTTTTCAAGCTTGATCTATCTAAGGCATATTACAGGATCTCCTAGCTCTATTTGAGATTACTATTAATCCATATTGTTTTTTCTCTCCCTATAGTCAAGTGGATTATGGCATGTGTAACATTTGTCTCCTTTGCAATTTTAATTAATGGTGTTTCCTCTAGTTATTTTAGGTCCTCTAGGGGGTTCAAACAAGGCTATCCTCTATCCCCCTACCTTTTTATTCTTGTGGCAGAAGGTCTTTGTAGATATTTGGTTGATTCTAAAAGGAGGATAATTGCACAAGGTATAAGGGTTGGTAGGTAGGAGAGACTCACCCATATTTTGTTCATATATGATATCTTTCTCTTTTTTTTTGGTTCAAATCAAGAGCTCAA